>CM024210.1:16752807-16876040 GCA_013435755.1 Amphilophus citrinellus
CATGTAACATTAAAAATGGTATAAATAGTTAAAATTAAATAAAAGCTAGCCTACACATGTGGGTCTTCAGTTTCTTTTTAAAGGTATCAACAGAGTCCATTAGATCTTAAATCCAGTGGAAGTGAGTTCCACAACTTGGGGGCCACAATCACAAAAGCACAGTCACCTTTTGTCTTTAACCTGGATCTAGGTACAGCCAACAAGCACTGATCAGCAGACCTCAGAGATCTAGATGGTTGGTAAGGTTGTAGTAGCTCAGTGATATATGGAGGCCTCTGACCATGGAGGGCTTGAAGTGATCACCAAAACTTTAAAATGAATCCTAAATTTTATGGGGAGCCAGTGTAAAGCACCAGAATTGGTGTCATATGGGACCTTGTAGGGGACGTGGTGAGAAGCCTCGCAGCAGCATTCTGGACTATTTGTAAAAAATCCTGAGATATTTGTTTAAGCAGAGGAATAATGAGTTACACTAGTCAAGACGAGATGAAATAAATCCATGTATGACCATTTCCATTTCACTTTGAGACATATGTTTAAGACAAGCCATACTGCGCAGATGATAAAAACAAGTTTGTACAAGACAGCTAACATGCTTCTCCAAGGTGAATGCCTGATCAAAAGTAACACACAAGATTTCTCACAGTGGGGCAAACAGAAGATGAAAGGGGTCCAAGATTTTGGATTACTGTAGGAACAAAGTACATCTCATCTCAGTACATCTGCACATCTCATTAACCATCCTCATAGTCATCACTACATTGTGTTTGTGTACTAAAAGAGAAATAAATTCCTTGTTACTAAAACCGATAGTATAGTTTCGCTAACTCATAATACAAGACATTCTGGAGGTTATAGTAGACGTGGCGTGGCAGGTATTTGACTTGAAACAACTTAAATCTGCACATTTCGACTTTTTTCTCAAAATAGTATTTTGACTTTTTTCTCGAAATTTTGACTTTATTCTCGAAACAGTATTTCAACTTTTTTCTCGAAATTTTGACTTTATTCTCGAAATAGATTTTTGACTTTATTCCGAAATTTTGACTTTATTCTCAAAATGCACAATTAATTTTTTTTCTCAATGTGGCCCTAATACTTCTTCGTAGTAAACTGCTCAGGTATCAACAGTGAATGTGTCCATTTTCTCTCCATCTCTTTTTGTTACTGTAGTGTCTGAAATGCCTATGTGAAACTGCACGTATCTTGTCTCCTAAAGGTGTAAGAAAATTCCAGCAAGGGGCCTCTCAGTTTGGGAGCTCATCTTCACTGTTTATCTTTACCAAATATGGAAAGCTGTAAAACTGGGGGTCTCTGAGCCCCTCCAAGAACTGGTAGAAACCAGTCTAGGTGTGACAACGTGTGTACCAGATGTTAAAGTATATATAAGGCTGTAGCTTTCTTTGTTCGGTGTGCAGAAGATCTTTGGCTTTCTCTCACCCAGATGTCTCGAGCGTCTGTTTTGACACTGTCTTTTTTTTGTAATAAATCTTATGTTATTCTATAAAGACTGTGTTGACCAAGAATTCCTTCAAACATAACATCATGGCATCAAGATCAAGAAACCACAGTTACCTCATCACTGCTAGTGCCTGCAGGTGAAGTCGAGGCTTCTGCTTTACTTTGAGAGCATGGGAAATCTCCAGTGGTGGCCAAAGTACTGACATTCTGTACTTAAGTAGAAGTACAAGTACTTGTGTTAAAAACTACTCTGGTAAAAGTTGAAGTACTGGTTCAACTTCTGTACTCAAGTAAAAGTAAAAAAGTACAGGCTCTGATATCTACTCAAAATAAGAAAGTAAAAGTAGCTCCTTGGAGGACGTTTCTACCTCTTTCTTACCTCTTTCTCCATCTGAGTGAAGTTATCGCTCATTGTTTGCTCTCCCTTAAAATACAGCAGCTGTTCTTTTAGCTAGCAGAAACACTGTGTAACAAACTGCAGACACTTTTTTTTGTCCTTTACGTTTTCTGTCACTCATTTTCCTCACCAGTCCGGCGTGCAGCCTCTATGTAAAGCGCAACTTCCTCTGGCTCTTTCCGGTCTCCGAGCGAGCGTTGCAGGAGCCTCTCCCTCTACCGTGTGGGGTGTCTGTTCCCTCCCTCCGACCCTGTTGTTGCGACTTCCAAGAAAAAAACCCGCTCGCAATCAGCAGCCGGCTCCCGCACTGACTGGAAATGCAGACGTTTCTCAGACGCATCAAACCTCAAGTAACGAGCTTGTTTTGAAAATGTAAGAAGTAGAAAGTACAGATGCTTGTGTAAAAATGTAGTGAGTAAAAGTAAAAGGTTGTCAGCAAAATAAATACTCAAGTAAAGTACAGATACCTGAAAAATCTACTTAAGTCCACCACTGGAAATCTCCAACATGGACTTAAAATGCTGTGCAAATCTGTCAAGATCATATTTTTTCCTCTGAGATTCGAGTCGTGTATTCATATAAGCTGCTTGTATTGGTGAAGCATGTTATCTTTCAAAACCAATCACATACATATAGAAAATCAATGATGTTAAAGACATTTCCAGTTCCCACAGTCCGTAAATGCAACAGCTGGTACTATGTTGTTCAGTAACTGTGTTGAGCTGTCAGTCATGATTCCACACCCCCAAAACAGGGCCTTACTTTCCAATCAGAGATTGTTTCTTTATAACGCAGATACAGAATGATAAAATGACAATGCTGGATAACATTACCACGGCTAACTAACAAGTAAATACTGTTATTGTTAACCTTACCTTTCGCTATATCATAAAGATGATGAGCATCCGTGAATTTTCCAGGCAGGTCTCAGACAATTGCAGAAGAATTAAGTCACCTTGCTAGCTTAACTGAAAGCAATACTGTCAGTGATGACTATTTATTGTTTAGTGTAGATATTTTTGAATGAGAGGCTACTGCATTTAGCTGCAGACACGGATATTGAAGCTGACCCCATTAGTTCTCCAGATTTTGGAGGAGGGTGGCATGTCGCTTGCACAAGTCTGTGTACCACACAAGAACTGCGGGAGACCTGGATATTTTGCTGCCCGCTGATGCCTGGAGTCGTTTTTGCTTGCGGGTTGTGTCAGTAGTACGGATATTGCCGAACTTTTCGGGGCTGCTAAACTGAAGTCAAAGGCGCAGGCATGCACAATCGATCTGCACATGGATCCTGCTCCTTCCTGTTTATTGACCAATAGTAGAGGAGCTGGAGCAAGAAGACAACCCCTCCTCATTTTGCATAATGAGGCAGAAATGCATACGGAAAAGGAAAAAAGCAAGCAGAAATACTTGCGGTAAAGGAAAAAGAGGAGGCAGAAATACATGTGGTAAAGGAAAAGCGGACGAGGAAATGTAAAAAAGAACAAAGGCTTGTATAAGGAAAAGGCTAAACAAATATAATACATTTCCTGATGAAAACGCATATGTAAGGAAAAGGAAAAACACTATATTTACATTTCTTGATGAAAATGCATGGTATAGGAAAAGAAAAAAGAAAATTTATACATTTCTTGATTTGAAACGCGTGTATAAGGGAAAGAAAGGAAAAAAGAAAATGGAAAATGTCGATAATTGTGAAGCCTCCCTTACTAAGTCGCGACTAAACATTTGAAAGATTTTTGAGCACAGTGTACCACATACAATTGGTTAAAGGTCAGTAAGCACAACAAGAAATCATAAATAAGGCGCACTGGATTATAAGGTGCACTGCCTGATTTTTGAGAAAATTTGAGGATTTTAAGTGCGCCTTATAGGTCGAAAAATACGGTAGACAATTCTAATTTATAAATTGGAATGATTTCTTGTGATTTAATCTTGTTTGAATGTTTCCACTGTATAATAATTCATGTGTTGTCACAATTGTAATGGGAAAAGGCTTAAAAGATGATAATGTAAATATGATTATATATATCTCAAAATAAAATATGTTGGTTACAATTGTTGGGAGGGGTAGACCACTGGTGAGTACTGGTCACCACTGGTGTGTACGTGATTTGCATTTGTATGACTCACAGAAACCTCCTTTACATATGAAAGCCTGCTCTAGACCTGAGGAGAGGGGGGAGCTGGGGGAACACTGACACACAAAGTCCACGGCAGTTCCCTACAGTTTACTGTTCTGACCAAAGCCTCCTGCTGAGAGCCTTAAATCTCAAGGTGTGTGGCAATATTACATACCAGTAACTGTCGAAAAACCCACTTTTCATGCAGTGTATGTCGCCTATGTCTCGGACCGGCACTGTCTATAATTATTGTAGGGTCTTTACCTTACACTATAAAGTGCCTTGAGGTGACTGTTGTGATTTGGCACTATATAAATAAAATGGAATTGAATAGAACTGGCTACTCATTTCAGACTCAATTCAGTTTTAAATTATTCTCCTCACATACAAAGTCCCGAAAATCTATGCCCCATCATATCACAAAGAATTCATACACCATGTTATTCCAATAGAGGGCTATATTCTCAGTGGGTGGTGTAATTATACAGTATTTACACGTTGTTGAATTTACGTAACTTTAACATTTGAGAAAGATCTTTAAACAAAGACACTGATCAGGAACCTTTCATTTCTACAGGAGTCTCAGTCACTGTGGTCTGTTGCAAGCTAAACCTAGCTAAACTGGTCTCAGCCACAGAAATACCGGCAACCACATCAAACAAATTCTAAACACAGCATGAGTGAAATAATGAACAGAACACGACCAAAGTTACTGAAAGGATTTGTTGAAGTTGAAGATGAACAGCTCCCTGAGTATTTGCTCTTGTTGTGTACTTGGAAAAATCAATCGCAAATAATTAATTCTATCAATTATCTACAAAAAAGGGTGCAGATAGCTGAATAGAAGTTAGTCACCCCTGTTCGTGTACCAAAGTGTACTGACTTTCTTCATTTTGGCAGGTCCCAGAATCAAGCTTCCCAGCTTATTAGCTCATCTTAAGTCCAGTCCAAATCAGCTGATGGTTCAGCAATAAATCTTCTACCTATCCTACTGGCAAGTCTTGTTTTTTCAGTTGACTCAGAAACAAAAGATTTACAAAAACAAAATGCAGCATCTACAGTCCTGATGAGATCATATAGTAACAATAACAAAAAAATAAATAAATACATTTTTCAGTGACATATTTACTAAATGTGATGTGGAACTCTCATAGGAGAAAACCTGAGGTAAAAGGACATTTAGAATATTAATACATAAACACTCAATGCGTTCAAACATGTGACTTGCTTAAAATATGTGTGAGGTCAATAAACCTTTGGTAAAACAAAACTGAACCAAGTGGGACACACCTAATGTATGAAACAAAAGAATGCACTAAAGATACCAGGTACAGCAGACAAACACAACAGCGTGACTTTAAAAAATTAAAAAAGACTCAGTGATTGAGTGATTGTTTAACAAGTTCTTCTTCATTTTACACCACAGTCTTCCTTGTCACATGTTTTGACTTGTCTTTCCTTGTTGTGCAACCAGCAGTGGCGGCACCGGGGGGGGGATAGGGGGTGCTATAGCTCCCCCTAGAAAAGTCATAGCACCCCTGTAGCACCCCCAAGAAAATAGCTTGTGTCTGTGTGTGCTGAGAACTGAAAGAACAAATGATCCTTCATAGCACCCTCAGCAAAATGCTTAGCCCCCCCTTAGCACCTGCAGAAAAATATTTCTGGAGCCGCCACTGGCAACCAGCCACAACTTAGTGATACTCTGAAGAATATTATTATGGTCATTTTATATACTGACACAAATTGGAAAGAAAGCAGAAATTGTTGTGAGAAATTGTAGGAAACAACGGGTAGAAATAAAAAAAAAGCAGAGAAAAGATGTTTTCACTGCAGGTGTGAAACAACAGAATGATTACAGCACCAAAAATGTTAGTTTTACTCCTTATTTTCTGAGTGATAACTGTTTAAATATTGTGTTAGTAACAAAGTAAGCTGTAAGGGAGTATGATTTGATATCAGTGTTTAATAAATAACTAGTATCACAACCCAGCTCAAAGTATGTGACAAAAAGAGAGAGACTGCACATAGTTTTAGGATGCTGTTAAATGGTTTAATTAAATAAAATAAAGAAACCAAAGATGAAGCCATCATGTATGCAATGTCTGAGTGCAGGGTAAATGTATGAGTGAGTGAGTGAGTGAGTGTGTGCATGCAAAAACACAAAAGAGCCAGTCAACATGAGGACAGGACAGGAGCATAAAAAAATGGGACCCCAAAAAGTTCTGGCGGGGCTGCTCTATGGCACAATGAGCCCCATCTGCTCAGGTGTGCTGCAGCTTAAATTGAATCAGCTCCACTCACAAATGACCTGAAAGAGACACACAGGCAACAAAGAAAACAAGGCCAGCTGATCATCTCACTAGTAAGCACTGAAAGACAGAAAGAAACTGATGTGACTGAAGTTTGAGAACTTGCAAAATGAATAGCAATGAAAAAATGTTCTTGACACGATCATGATTGCATCTCTTTCTCTCTGCCATAAATTCCACTGTATTATTGAACAAAGGGAATGAATGAGAGAAGAATGAGAGACTGAAGAAAACTGTATGAAATGAAGAATTTGTTCAGTGATCACTTCTGAGAACTGAGAGTTTCACTGTGTTTTGAGCCCAGCCATATATTATCAAAGCTTTCACATGCAGCTTTGGTTTTATGAAGCCTGATGCAAAAACAGATTTTATGCTTAAGTTAGATTTGCTGTTCCAATTTAGCAAACCATCTTAAGTTTATAAGCTTCACATAAGGAGCTAGTTTAATAATAATCTAGTCATCGAGAGTAGCAGGAAAGACCTCTTCAAACAAAAAATGATTGATTTCTAAATGACCCAGGGATGTTGCAGTGAGACAAGTGATGTATGTATTTCAATAGAAAAAAGTTCATCTCCATCTCATCCTGAGACACACGAGGCCCAAGTTTAGTAATATCCTTTCACTACTGTTTTGAGCTTCTGGTACCCCAGGTGCAATCTCCAGAGAGATATGAGATGATTCTGTAACCAGTGGCAATCCCATATTTCCACAGTCTCAGCCTGAACTCTATCCTGCCAGATTACAATGCTTGCCCACACAGAGCCCCTTCATCAATCAGTACAAGGGATAGCCTGTTTTGAGACAAACACAAAATACACTTTCAGCATCAAATTTTCTTTTTTAACTTAAATTGTAATGCTAAACCTCAATCTCAAATATTTCAGTCCTGATTGATTTGGCAATATGTAATTAGTAGTTGGAATAGGAAATTTTGTTAAATACCACAGCTCACAGAATTTAGGAGCAACAAAACAGTTTTCAGTTTCCTGACTGGGAAGCAGAGCCTTCAGCTTTCAGAGCCCTCTTCTGTGGAACCAGCTAAAGAGAAAGACGCCATCTTTACTTTGAGAATTAGGCTTAAAACTTTCCTTTTTAATAAACCTTATAGTTAGGGCTGATCAGGTGACCCTGAACCATCCTCTAGTTATGCTGCTATCAGCTCAGGCTGCTGGGGGCACTGTCTTGGCCCTTGTCCCATGCTTTGTGTTTAAAACATCACCTCTTGTTGTTATCTATAGTGTTGTGTTTAGATTTCCGTTTCATCATGTTCACTTCCTGTTATATTTTGGCAGTTCCTTGTCCTGTGTGCTTTGTGTTTAAGGTCTCAGTGTTGTTTAGTTCTTTGTTGCGTTGTTGCCTGTGTTCCTCCCAGCTGTGTGTTCCCCTGTTTTGGTATTTTGCCCTTTTCAGCCTTGGTTGAGATTTAGTTTTTGGATTTTGAGTTTTGTACCTTTTGAGCCTCCAGCAAATAAAGTTGTTTTGAGTTTAGTTCTGCCTCATGCGCCCTGCATTTGGGTCCACCCCTGCCAGCTACACTGCCTAACTGTGGCTGCTTGTCCATTTCTTACATCACTTCCACTTTCCCACACTGTCCAACTCAATGCTGACTTCATCGCTTCTAGTCCAGTCATCTTTCTCCGCCCAAGCTTCTGTCTTTGTCTTTGCCACCACCAGCGACTAGACTCCGGGGGGTCCTGCCCTAATTTCTGTCTCTGTGGGATTTCATTCTGGTCAATTGGCCACCAGAGTTTAATCAGCAAATAACTAATTGAATTGCATATCAATAAATCATATTCAATTCCTCCTAATTGTCTCTCCTTATTGAACATTTGTAGAGGGACCTGCTGCTGTTAGTACTTCTTTCTGTCTGTTTCTGAAAGTAACTTGTGAAGTTGTGTTGAGTAATTTTGATAGCTATCGCATATCTGACAATGGCTCAACTGTCGATAGCTAAACCATTCTTAACCTGTTAGTTATGTGTAGAGGTGGAAAATAATGAAGTACAAATACTTTGTTACTGTACTTTTATTTTTCAAGTATCTGTAATTTACTTGAGTATTTATTTTGACTACATTTATTCCCTACATTTTTACACAAATATCTGTGCTTCTACTCTTTACATTTTTAAAGCAGACTTGTTACTTTAAGTTTAACATGTCTGAGAGAACTTTGCTTTTCTGTTCACTGTGCTGTCAAACATCAAATGATCTGAGCCTAAATGGCAGAACAATAACACATAGACAATCCTGCAGGTGTATTCTCCATCACCGGGGCTTACTGTACTGCATACAAAGAGATTAAAGTGGCAAAACCTGTCACGGTGGGGGCTGTGTGCTGTGAGGGGTGGATCCAAATGCAGGACACAACGGAGACTTAACTAAAACTGCTTTGTTTCAGAAACTCGAATGATACAAAAACCCGAAATCTCAACCAAGGCAAAAAAATAAACTGGAAGCCTGGGAGAAAAGTCAAAAACCAAAACTCTAAACTAGAAAAACACACAGCGATAGGGGAAACACTGGGGAAACAATGAAGACAACGCAAACACGAACAGAGGAAAACTAAGGGCTTAAATACACACAAGGGGATTAGGGCAAGTGAAAACAACAGGGGACGACAGGTGAACCAAATGAACCTAATGACAAAAGGGAAGAAAAACTAAACAAAGCACAGGGAACACGAGACTGTCAAAATAAAACAGGAAGTGACTAAACATAACAGACGCAGACCTAACACAGAAAACTTGACAAAGAGAAGATTACACAAAAAACAACAAGGGAAACCAAACAGCGTATTCAAACAACAAACTAAGAAACTAAACGATAAGAAACACTAAGAAACATAAACTGAAAAGTACAACAAAAGAAGGCTACACAAAAGAAACTCAAAACACTGGGCCACGGGTCTAAATTTGATTATATATATCTCAAAATAAAAATATGTTGGTTACAACTGTTAGGAGGGGTAGAGCACTGGTGAGTACTTGATTTGCATTTGTATGACTCACAGAAACCTCCTTTACATATGAAAGCCTGCTCTAGACCTGAGGAGAGGGGGGAGCTGGGGGAACACTGACACAGAAAGTCCACGGCAGTTCCCTACAGTTTTCTGTTCTGACCAAAGCCTCCTGCTGAGAGCCTTAAATCTCAAGGTGCGTGGCAATATTACATACCAGTAACTGTCGAAAAACCCACTTTTCATGCAGTGTATGTCGCCTATGTCTCGGGCCGGCACTGTCTGTAATTACTGTAGGGTCTTTAACTTACACTATAAAGTGCCTTGAGGTGACTGTTGTGATTTGGCACTATATAAATGAAATTGAATTGAATAGAACTGGCTACTCATTTCAGACTCAATTCAGTTTTAAATTATTCTCCTCACATACAAAGTCCCGAAAATCTATGCCCCATCATATCACAAAGAATTCATACACCATGTTATTCCAATAGAGGGCTATATTCTCAGAGGGTGGTGTAATTATACAGTATTTTATGCGTTGTTGAATTTACGTAACTTTAACATTTGAAAAAGATCTTTAAACAAAGACACTGATCAGGAACCTTTCATTTCTACAGGAGTCTCAGTCACTGTGGTCTGTTGCAAGCTAAACCTAGCTAAACTGGTCTCAGCCACAGGAATACCGGCAACCACATCAAACAAATTCTAAACACAGCATGAGTGAAATAATGAACAGAACACGACCAAAGTTACTGAAAGGATTTGAAGTTGAAGATGAACAGCTCCCTGAGTATTTGCTCTTGTTGTGTACTTGGAAAAATCAATCGCAAATAATTAATTCTATCAATTATCTACAAAAAAAGGGTGCAGATAGCTGAATAGAAGTTAGTCACCCCTGTTCCTGTACCAAAGTGTACTGACTTTCTTCATTTTGGCAGGTCCCAGAATCAAGCTTCCCAGCTTATTAGCTCATCTTAAGTCCAGTCCAAATCAGCTGATGGTTCAGCAATAAATCTTCTACCTATCCTACTGGCAAGTCTTGTTTTTTCAGTTGACTCAGAAACAAAAGATTTACAAAATCAAAATGCAGCATCTACAGTCCTGATGGGATCATGTAGTAACAATAACAAAAAAATAAATAAATACATTTTTCAGTGACATATTTACTAAATGTGATGTGGAACTCTCATAGGAGAAAACCTGAGGTAAAAGGACATTTAGAATATTAATACATAAACACTCAATGCGTTCAAACATGTGACTTGCTTAAAATATGTGTGAGGTCAATAAACCTTTGGTAAAACAAAACTGAACCAAGTGGGACACACCTAATGTATGAAACAAAAGAATGCACTAAAGATACCAGGTACAGCAGACAAACACAACAGCGTGACTTTAAAAAATTAAAAAAGACTCAGTGATTGAGTGATTGTTTAACAAGTTCTTCTTCATTTTACACCACAGTCTTCCTTGTCACATGTTTTGACTTGTCTTTCCTTGTTGTGCAACCAGCAGTGGCGGCACCGGGGGGGGGATAGGGGGTGCTATAGCTCCCCCTAGAAAAGTCATAGCACCCCTGTAGCACCCCCAAGAAAATAGCTTGTGTCTGTGTGTGCTGAGAACTGAAAGAACAAATGATCCTTCATAGCACCCTCAGCAAAATGCTTAGCCCCCCCTTAGCACCTGCAGAAAAATATTTCGGGAGCCGCCACTGGCAACCAGCCACAACTTAGTGATACTCTGAAGAATATTATTATGGTCATTTATATACTGACACAAATTGGAAAGAAAGCAGAAATTGTTGTGAGAAATTGTAGTAAACAATGGGTAGAAATAAAAAAAAGCAGAGAAAAGATGTTTTCACTGCAGGTGTGAAACAACAGAATGATTACAGCACCAAAAGTTGTAGTTTTACTCCTTATTTTCTGAGTGATAACTGTTTTAATATTGTGTTAGCAACAAAGTAGGCTGTACGGGAGTATGATTTGATATCAGTGTTTAATAAATAACTAGTGTCACAACCCAGCTCAAAGTATGTGACAAAAAGAGAGAGACTGCACATAGTTTTGGGATGCTGTTAAATGGTTTAATTAAATAAAATAAAAAACCAAAGATGAAGCCATCATGTATGCAATGTCTGAGTGCAGGGTAAATGTATGAGTGAGTGAGTGAGTGAGTGTGTGCATGCAAAAACACAAAAGAGCCAGTCAACATGAGGACAGGACAGGAGCATAAAAAAATGGGACCCCAAAAAGTTCTGGCGGGGCTGCTCTATGGCACAATGAGCCCCATCTGCTCAGGTGTGCTGCAGCTTAAATTGAATCAGCTCCACTCACAAATGACCTGAAAGAGACACACAGGCAACAAAGAAAACAAGGCCAGCTGATCATCTCACTAGTAAGCACTGAAAGACAGAAAGAAACTGATGTGACTGAAGTTTGAGAACTTGCAAAATGAATAGCAATGAAAAAATGTTCTTGACACGATCATGATTGCATCTCTTTCTCTCTGCCATAAATTCCACTATATTATTGAACAAAGGGAATGAATGAGAGAAGAATGAGAGACTGAAGAAAACTGTATGAAATGAAGAATTTGTTCAGTGATCACTTCTGAGAACTGAGAGTTTCACTGTGTTTTGAGCCCAGCCATATATTATCAAAGCTTTCACATGCAGCTTTGGTTTTATGAAGCCTGATGCAAAAACAGATTTTATGCTAAAGTTAGATTTGCTGTTCCAATTTAGCAAACCATCTTAAGTTTATAAGCTTCACATAAGGAGCTAGTTTAATAATAATCTAGTCATCGAGAGTAGCAGGAAAGACCTCTTCAAACAAAAAATGATTGATTTCTAAATGTCCCAGGGATGTTGCAGTGAGACAAGTGATGTATGTATTTCAATAGAAAAAAGTTCATCTCCATCTCATCCTGAGACACACGAGGCCCAAGTTTAGTAATATCCTTTCACTACTGTTTTGAGCTTCTGGTACCCCAGGTGCAATCTCCAGAGAGATATCGAGATGATTCTGTAACCAGTGGCAATCCCATATTTCCACAGTCTCAGCCTGAACTCTATCCTGCCAGATTACAATGCTTGCCCACACAGAGCCCCTTCATCAATCAATACAAGGGATAGCCTGTTTTGAGACAAACACAAAATACACTTTCAGCATCAAATTTTCTTTTTTAACTTAAATTATAATGCTAAACCTCAATCTCAAATATTTCAGTCCTGATTGATTTGGCAATATGTAATTAGTAGTTGGAATAGGAAATTTTGTTAAATACCACAGCTCACAGAATTTAGGAGCAACAAAACAGTTTTCAGTTTCCTGACTGGGAAGCAGAGCCTTCAGCTTTCAGAGCCCTCTTCTGTGGAACCAGCTAAAGAGAAAGACGCCATCTTTACTTTGAGAATTAGGCTTAAAACTTTCCTTTTTAATAAACCTTATAGTTAGGGCTGATCAGGTGACCCTGAACCATCCTCTAGTTACGCTGCTATCAGCTCAGGCTGCTGGGGGCACTGTCTTGGCCCTTGTCCCATGCTTTGTGTTTAAAACATCACCTCTTGTTGTTATCTATAGTGTTGTGTTTAGATTTCCGTTTCATCATGTTCACTTCCTGTTATATTTTGGCAGTTCCTTGTCCTGTGTGCTTTGTGTTTAAGGTCTCAGTGTTGTTTAGTTCTTTGTTGCGTTGTTGCCTGTGTTCCTCCCAGCTGTGTGTTCCCCTGTTTTGGTATTTTGCCCTTTTCAGCCTTGGTTGAGATTTGGTTTTTGGATTTTGAGTTTTGTACCTTTTGAGCCTCCAGCAAATAAAGTTGTTTTGAGTTTAGTTCTGCCTCATGCGTCCTGCATTTGGGTCCACCCCTGCCAGCTACACTGCCTAACTGTGGCTGCTTGTCCATTTCTTACATCACTTCCACTTTCCCACACTGTCCAACTCAATGCTGACTTCATCGCTTCTAGTCCAGTCATCTTTCTCCGTCCAAGCCTCCGTCTTTGTCTTTGCCACCACCAGCGACTAGACTCTGGGGGGTCCTGCCCTAATTTCTGTCTCTGTGGGATTTTATTCTGGTCAATGGGCCACCAGAGTTTAATCAGCAAATAACTAATTGAATTCCATATCAATAAATCATATTCAATTCCTCCTAATTGTCTCTCCTTATTGAACATTTGTAGAGGGACCTGCTGCTGTTAGTACTTCTTTCTGTCTGTTTCTGAAACTAACTTATGAAGTTGTGTTGAGTAATTTTGATAGCTGTCGCATATCGTTAGCCTAATAGCATAATTGCCTAAGTCATATTTTGGCCAAAATGGAGATATCTATCTACACTGTTAGCAGAGTAGAATTAGGTAGGTATCTCAAAATATGACTTAGGCAATTATGCATTTGGCTAACGATATCTGACAGTGGCTCAACTGTTGATAGCTAAACCATTTGTAACCTGTTAATTATGTGTAGAGGTGGAAAATAACGAAGTACAAATACTTTGTTACTGTACTTAAGTAGATTTTTCAGGCATCTGTACTTTACTTGAGTATTTATTTTGACTACATTTATTCCCTACATTTTTACACAAATATCTGTACTTCTACTCTTTACATTTTTAAAACAGACTTGTTACTTTAAGTTTAACATGTCTGAGAGAAGTTTGCATTTCTGTTCACTGTGTCATCAAACATCAAATGATCTGAGCCTAAATGGCAGAACAGTAACACATAAAAGACAATCCTGCTGGTGTATTCTCCATCACCGGGGCTTACTGCATACAAAGAGATTAAAGTGGCAAAACCATATAATTTATGTATCATTTATAGCGCTATATTCAGGGGTTACAGTGGGCCAGACTGAGTGCTGATTTCCGCAAATTGTTATCACCAGTACTTCCAGCATCTTAGCTAGCACTACTGAAGAGGAGCGAAAATAATGGTGTGGCAGGTAATTTTAAATGCAACATTTCTAAATGCTCAAAAAATATCAGCAAACACACAAAAAGTAGCTGCAGTTTGTCACACAGTGTGTCTGCTAGCTAAAAGACCAGCTGCTGTATTTCTAGAGAGAGAAAAGAGAGAGAAGTTCACTCAGAGATGGAGAAAGATGTAAAAAAGAGGACAGCAAAAAAACCAAAAAAAAAAACCAAATGGAGGTATGCTAACTTTATGTAATTCAAAGATTATATGAAAATACTGCAATTTAGTGTGTGATAAACAGGTCAGCTTCCCTTAGCAAAAAGAAGTTTATTCAAGTGTAATGAGTATACTTATTTTTTACTAAAACTGAGAAAGTATACTTGAAGGTGACTTTTTATAAACTATATTTTATATACTTAAGAATAGTATAATGAAGTATACTTGGCTTATACTGAAAAGTATAAACAAAAGTCTAAGACTAAGTACACTAATACTAAGACTTACACTTATACTTTAATACTAAAACTTGGACTTATACTTTAGTATACTTTTTACATCTTTCTGCCACAAAGTACTAATACTTACTATATCTTGCTCCAAGTGCATAATAAGGTCAAGTCATTGACTCATGCTTAACATTTAATTTATATATTGATAATATAATGCTGGAGTTTAAAACTTTACAGTATATAGTATGTGTGCTCAATTGCATTATCTTTATGTACCTTAAAAATCATACACAAAAACAGAAAACCTTTGACTTGACTTTATTGATCAAGCGAGTCCCTTTCATAAAGGTTTGGCAATGGTGTTATGTACATAGCATCAGTTGTTTCAACAAGAACACATTTTGTTTTCATCATGTCAGGCCAGACAGCATTAACAGTTTCAGCTTTTTTAACATGTACGAAAGTACTTTGTACATTGATGTGTGAATCTTTACATACAGACCTGTCTGATTTACTAAGTACCTCAACTAAAACACAACATAGTCTGCCACATGAACAAAAAGCAGGGATTTGATGTGAACATGTTTGTTTAAAAATAACCAAGTCAGTAATTAAACAAAATATACCATCTTTCAAGCATGCAGCACTATTGTGTCTCTTCTTTAGTCTGTCATAGTTTTGACTGTAATACACAAGTCCATCGACCAAAAAACAGTTCTAAGACCAAAAGCAGTTGCTTAGATTTCCACAATGGCAAGCCTATATGACATTTTTATACTTGTTTGCACCGGGAGGTGACCAAAACCTCTGACATTTTCATTTAGCATTTCACAATTTTCTGTTTTCCTTTTTACTAAAGTAAAGTTCTTCAACAAAAGATTGAATTGAATGTGAGGGTGGAATCAAACCTGGAAACATTAGATTGAACAGTTTCAGTAAATGAGTAAGTGCTTTGCCTGTTAAGTTGTTATGCAGCACATAGGACATCAGCATCAATAAACGTTCTCCCTTTGAAACAGGTGCAGCAGGATATAGGGGCTTGTCACCATCTGTGTGGTCTTCAATGCCCAAGGATATAGGAAAAAAAGATAGAAAAAGCATGTATAAATTAGAACGAGTAACAGTTAACAGATACAGTGTGTATTATCATCATTATTATTATGTAGTACTGTCTCCAAATGTTCCAATTGTATGTAATGTGCGAACAGTAACTACTAACAATGTGTTATTAAACCACTGTCTACATACCACTGGAAATTCAGGTTCATTTCCTCTTGTACTCCCCTCCATCACGTCTTCGTCATCAGCATGGTTTTCAGCTTCATCAATGGCAGCACCAATCAAGTCCTCTTCAGAATGTGGCAGAGCTTCATCATTTTACAAGTTGACAAGGGAAAAGATCACTTGAAGTAATTAATTAAAAGATTAAAGGAAGCGTATATAAACTAACCCATAGAATGGTGCATTCACCTCTGAGACATCCACATCCAACTGGCTTGTGGTTGGTTTCTCAGTGTCGAGTTCATTATCTTCATTTTCACTGCTGGAAGTGTTACTCCAGTGGTCTTCTGTGTCAATGTGGTTATCTTCAATACCATTCTACGTGTGAACAAAGGAAAGAGAATAAAAAAAATGTAACCTTTGCTTTTTTGCTGGCAATGTTGTCATTTGTCTACACTTCGGTTCAGCTAGAGGATAGCTCAAAATGCACATAAGTGTGGTGTGAATGCACTCAACCATTACAGCAAACCTCTAACTAAATGTATTGGAAAATGTATGCACTGTTGACACTTCCCCGAGAGTGTCACTTTAGGCCCTCTGAAGCGTATTACTATGCTAACAAATTTGGCCTAGTGTATTCCCCCACCCTACCCCAATGTACCTCTTGAATGTCCATATCCAACAGGCTGTCCGTGGAAGAGCTCTCACTATCAAGTTCATCTTCACTGCTGGAATTGTTGAGTTCTTCCTCTCCACTGGTCGAAGTGTAAGTCATGTGACCATCTGTGTTGATGTCATCATGACTGATATTCTACAGTTTAACAAGAGAAAGACAATGAACAACTGAATGAATTAAGTCCCTTTATGTCAAGTCCAATCATCAAATCATAAACTGAGTAAGTGTAAACTTTAATTTTCTGACAACTTCAGTGCTTTCCACCTCAACTGCTTATTGTGTCATGGGAGAAAAATAAGTCAGTGATGTGGCATATGACAGGTGCTAATGATAATGTACCTAGTTGGGGAGCTGAAAGCACAATTTAGGAAAGATTCTTAAACTTGAATCAAGCAGGATATGAAGATTACCCAGATACATGGGAGAATGTATACTGGCAACACAACAATTCCACTTAGACTGAAACCGTGCTTTTGCATATTTACCTGTTGAAGGGCAGAATCCAAAAGCCCAGGTGTGGAAGAGCTCCCACTGTTGACATCATCTGTAACTTCTCTATGGGAAGCAGTGGGCCGACTAATGTGATCTTGTGAGTTGTCCTGTAGTTCTGCCCTATCCTGAAAAGGTGGGGTGTTCAAACATAAATGTAAATTATTACTCAGGTCCTTTCATTCCCTTTGGGTATACTGAGTGCATTTAAGATCATCCCAACATATTTTGGGAAGTTGCCGCCGCATGAGACTGTACATAATCAATTGTCTTTGAAATTAAAACCAGATTCAACTTTCCCTATTCTGCCAACTTCATTGAAAAGAAATCTCACCTGCATTGTAAGTGTAGCGGGTGTATTTAAAATGTTAAAATGTTAAGATTTTTTTTATATTCCACCAAGAATCCATCCCTGTTATTTGCAGGGCATGCTTGACTCTGGCTCCATGGCCTGCACACTCAGTGAGCAAACAGAGCAGAAGATGTTGAGTGAGAGTATGTTGCCTGAACCCACTCCTTTGACTCAAGAAATTGTGCTGGTAGGCTGTGGTGGTGCACTCAGTAAGCCCAAATGCATGTATGAGGTTGAAATGAAACTGTATGGTGAGACCTGTGTGGTTCCCATTCTTGTAGTGCCAGGTCAACGAGATGATTTAATCATAGGCACAAATGTCATCAGGTTTCTTATGCGTCAACTGAAAATAACCAGTGACTGTTGGCACTTAGTCTCTAATGGCAATCTCCCTCCAGAGTGTGAGCAGTTCCTTGACTTCATGGCCAACTCATCTTGTTGGAAGGGTGAGGAACTCCCAGACAAGATTGGCACAGTCAAGCTCCAGCAGTCAGTCACCCTGTTAGCAAGACAGGAACATCTAGTTTGGGGTAAGCTACCAAATAAGGTCCCTATGTCACCAGGAAGTACAGTGATTATTGAACCCACCTCATCCAAGTCCATGCCACGTAATATAATGGTTGGCCGCATTATCACACCATTGTGGGGCGATAGATGGGTTCCCATGAAAGTCACCAACCTGTCAGACAAGTCCATCACTCTAAAGAGAAACACAAAGCTGGCTGATGTATCCCCTTGTGTTGCCGTGGAGGATTTTGGAGTTTTCCAGGGCATGTGTCAACCTGCAAAATTTGAGGAGGAGGAGAGGAGTGATAACACCAAGCCCACAGATCTCAAACAGAGGCTAGAACAGGTTGGACTTAGTGAAATTGACATTGCTTTGTGCCATGCTGGTCCAGAGGGGAAGGAAAGGTTGGTCAAACTGCTCGAAAGCTACAATGACATTTTCTCCAAGCACACACTAGACTGTGGAGAGGCTAGGGGCTTTGTACATCGCATCAGGCTCACTGATGAGAGACCATTTCGCATCCCCTATCGCAGAGTGCCGCCAGCGCATTATCAAAAGTTGCGACAAGTTTTGTCTGAGATGGAGGAACAGGAAATCATAAGGAAGTCAGTGAGTGAGTATGCTTCACCACTGGTGTTAGTGTGGAAAAAGGATGGCGGTTTGAGAATCTGCACTGATTTCCGGTGGCTGAATGCAAGGACTCTCAAGGATGCACACCCACTGCCGCATCAGTCCGACTGTCTTGCTGCTCTGGGTGGAAACATCTTCTTCAGTACCATGGACCTGACCTCAGGGTTTTATAACATTCCCATGGCCGAGGAAGATAAGAAATACACAGCATTCACAACCCCAATGGGATTGTATGAGTACAACAGGATGCCTCAAGGTCTCTGTAATAGCCCTGCATCATTCATGCGAATGATGCTCAGTATATTTGGGGATCTGAACTTCAGCAGTCTATTGTGCTATCTTGATGATCTGCTTGTGTTTGCTCGAACAGAGGAGGAGGCTTTGGAGCGGTTGGAGACTGTGTTTCAACGGCTGCGCCTCCATAACCTCAAACTGAGTCCCAAGAAATGCCATCTGATGCGATCTTCAGTCAAATTCCTGGGTCACATCATAGATGGTAATGGAGTGGCTGTGGATCCAACAAAAGTTGAGGTCATAGCAAAGATGACAAAGACTGACCTGATGGAAGACGATGGCTGCACACCATCAGTGAGGAGGATCAAATCATTCCTGGGAATGGTATTCTATTATCAGCATTTCATTCCTAGCTGCTCTTCCATAGCTAAGCCTCTATTTTCCCTCACTGCTGGACAAAAAAGGAGAGGGAGAGTCAAAATGAGTACCAATGCAGGTGTATACAGAAAGCTGAAGCCTTCTGATTGGACAGATGAGTGTGACGCAGCTCTGTTTAACCTGAAAGAGAGACTGTTGAAATGTGTTGTTCTCACACATCCAGACTTTTCCTTGCCCTTGATATTGTCCATTGATGCTTCACTGGATGGGCTTGGCGCTGTGTTGTCACAAGTGCCTACTGGACAACAGAAAGCCCGTCCGATCGCTTTCGCTAGTAAGACCTTGAGCAGCTCTCAAAAGAAATATCCAGCTCACAGATTAGAGTTTCTGGCCCTGAAATGGAGTGTATGTGAGAAGTTCAGTCACTGGCTAAAAGGTCATCCTTTTACAGTATGGACAGATAACAACCCTCTCACATACATTTTGACAAAACCAAAGCTCGATGCTTGTGAGCAGCGCTGGGTGTCCAAGCTCGCCCCCTACACATTTGACCTGAAACACATACCTGGCACCAAGAATATTGTTGCTGATGCTCTCAGTAGAGACCCGTTTGCAACAACAGTCAGCCATCGGCTGATCACTGAGCAGTATAGTCACCTTCTTGCTGAGTCTGAGACTATCAGCTCTGATGGTGTTCAAAACACCTTCCGCTTAAAGGTCCAGGGTCAGCGAGTAAGCAAGTCAGCTTGCCGTGCTATGGAACGACAGCTTGACAGTTCCCAGCTCCGGTGTGAAGCCATGGATGCCAAGGCGATCTTGGATATGCATGATGAGTGGGTCCTGTCTGCTGAGACAAGAGCTGTGGAACTGATCCAGTCAGTTCAGGATCTATTGCTCTCAGGGCAGGATACTCTTCCTGCGTTCACGTTAGAGGAACTCCAGCGCAGCCAGGAGCTTGACCCCACAGTCTCTAAAATCATACCATTTGTCACCAGAAGGAGGCGACCTTCCAGGCGTGAAAGGGCAGGATTTGATGCAAAAACTATGGTGCTGTTCAAACAGTGGGAGAGGCTCAAAATCCAGAATGGAATCCTCTATCGGATTACAAAAGACCCGATTAGCAAACAAAAGAGACATCAGTTTGTTTTGCCTGACAGTCTTAAAGGGAAGGCACTGCATGGTGTTCACAACATCGCAGGACATCAAGGGCAGACAAGGACTCTGCACCTGGCAAGACAGCGATTCTTTTGGCCAAAGATGGAGTCTGACATAAAAGAGTATGTCAAATGCTGTCAGAGGTGCATCCTAGCCAAAACACCAGAACCGTCTGCTCGAGCCCCACTGGAGAGCATCAGAACCTCTGCCCCTATGGAGCTGGTGTGTCTGGATTTTTGGAGTGCAGAGGACAGCAAGCAGCGCTCAGTGGATGTTCTTGTCCTTACAGATCATTTCACTAAGTTAGCTCATGCTTTTCCTTGCACAAACCAGACTGCAAAACAGGTGGCAAAGAAACTATGGGACCATGTCTTCTGTGTATATGGATTTCCTGAACGGATTCACTCCGATCAGGGGGCGAATTTTGAAAGTGAACTGATAGCAGAATTGCTCCGACTATCAGGAGTTTCCAAATCACACACCACAGCATATCACCCCATGGGAAATGGAGGGACTGAGAGGTTTAATAGGACACTTGGTAACATGCTCAGATCTTTGCCCCTCCAAGAGAAACACAAGTGGCCTCAACAAATACAGACTCTGACGTTCGCATACAATGCAACGGTGCATGAGACCACTGGTTTTGCCCCATTCCAACTTATGTTTGGCCGCATCCCAAGGCTCCCTGTTGATGTGATGTTCAGACAAGTGTTTTGTGATCCTGCAGTTGTTGATCACAGAAGCTATGTGAGAACACTCATGTCGCATCTTCATGAGGCAGCTAGGATAGCTCAAGCACATGCTATTAAGGAACAAGACAAACAGGCAAAAGGATACAACAAAAAAGTAAAGGGTACTTACCTGAACATAGGAGACAGAGTGCTCATTGCAAACAAGGGTGAAAGAGGAAAGAAGAAACTCGCTGACAGGTGGGATGCAACAGTGTACACAGTCAAGGACAGGAATGTACAAACTCACACATACAAGTTGGCGGACGATAAAGGCAATATAAAGGTGGTGCATCGCAACCTAGTCCTGGATATCAGCTTCCTGCCTGTGGTTACAGCTGAAATGTGTGACGTTGGATCGGAGGAGGGGTCATGTACATCAGACTGCTTAGATTCCCTGGTTGAGGAGGATGTAGAGGACAGAGTAAGTGCTTGGATTAACTCGGCTGATGATGAGAGTCAGGAGACTCTGAGTGAGGGACTCTCAGGACTGGGTCAGTCAAGTCAGGGTACTGGAGGGATTTCTGCAGATGGTTCAACTCAGTGTTCCACCAAAGGAGAGAACTACTCTGAGAGAGACACTGACCTGGGCAGCTTGGTGGCAGAACCAGACCTACACGACCCGTCTCTATTGGAGGCACAGCTAGAGACTTCAAATGTTCAGGCAGAACAGTCAGACATGGGTGATGGCACACAGACCAAGTCACTACTCACAGCTCCAGTCACTGACACAAACCCACAAGTAAAACTGCCAGCAGGTCCAGGGGATGTGATCACGACACGAGCTGGTAGAGTTAGTAAGAGGGTTAATCGACTCATAGAGTCTATGGTTCAAAGGCCTTTTGATTTGAGACAGTTGACAAACTCTCTTAGTAGAAGATCTCAGTCTCTTCTTAGACTGTTCTAGAAACTAAATCCAGATGCTCAGAGATCCTGTATGTTTTTTTTTGATGGGACAATGTTATTATTGAAAAGTGGCTGGGACTGTGTGGTGTAAACGGCATCATATCAATCTAAGAAAGGCTCAGGCTTGATCACCCTTGTGCTCTTTCTGAACCTATTCCATAGGTGGCTTATACAGCTGAGACTAGAGCTTAGACCTCAGAGTTTAAATCCCATGTCAGGTAACCGGAGACTGTGTGATCTTGTCCCTGTGTGCTAGCTGGATTACTCCTGTGTGGTCTGGATTTTGGTGAAATCAAGGAGGGGTGGATGTAGCGGGTGTATTTAAAATGTTAAGATTTTTTTTATATTCCACCAAGAATCCATCCCTGTTATTTGGTTTTGTTGTTATTTTTCATACATAAGTATGTATTTGTTTTCTATGTTATGTTTTGGGAGCTTTTATTTTGTTATGTCACTTCCGGTGGTTTCGGGCCTCCCTCTCCTCAGTCGGCAAGAGGCGCTGATGAGAGGAGGTGAGGTTACGTTCGTCCTTCTGGTAATGGAGTGATTTAATGTGTTAGAAGTGTTAAAACACGGCTCAAACCTTGCTTGTTGTGCTCATAAATTAAGTGTTGAGACATTGTTGATTGTTTTTAGTGTGAATCCCCTTTTTTTTGTGAGTACAGCACTCGATTGCAACAAGCTAGTATTAAGCTAGGCTGCAAGAGCATACAGGCAGCTTCTCATGTGTTTGCCGGTTTGTTCTCTAGAGGGCGTGCATGCAGAAGCTCCATGAGGTCGCTGTACTAAATTTGCGTTTATATTCACACAGGTATGTGAGCTCTCTTTTATTTATAACATGTATATTTGTTTTTGTTCATCTTTTTACTCTTTTGAACTTACTGTATAATTATTTATGTTCTTGTTTGCTGTTTATTCATTGTTCTGGAAAAAGTTCATATAAACAGTTGCCACTGTTGTCAGGTATAGGTTGTCCCTAAGAATTGTTTTGTTAAATTATTACTATATGATCACAAAACTGTGTATTTTTGTTTATGTATTTCCAAGTTTTTATGTGTTTTATAAGATGTGCTATCATAGCGCACACCTCGTCAGTCGGCAAGAGGCGCTGATGAGAGGAGAGGGCGTGCATGCAGAAGCTCCATGAGGTCGCTGTACTAAATTTGCGTTTATATTCACACAGATGTGGGAGAATAAACCTGCCTCAGTCGGCAAAGAAACAGACGACTCCTTTAATTCTTTATTGCCAACACAACGCAGAGGGGTTGCCGCAGCCTAGAGTGCAGAGGCAGTGTGGCGCCGGTTACATAAGCAGCTAGCTGCTAGCTGTGTTCAGATCTTAGACATCAAACATTAAAACATAACAGTTTTAATAGACTCCTTGCATATAAACATTTTTACTATGGCTCACTTACTTCCGGTTACATTGGCTGCTAACAATCACTGTAAAAGACAACTCACACAAACTTGCATTCGGACATTAGCTTACAAGTCTGTCACTCATAGTCAAACAAAACCACTAACTTTAACGGTAGCAGCCATGTAATCTTTCATTTAAGATTACAAGCTGCTAACATTCCAACGTGACTAATGCGGCTAATGTAGCCTAACTGGAAACATCTGAGCAGTACAGAATTTTATGTGCAAGCGAATTCATTATCTGTTACTTACTTTTACTTTCCATCTGTACTTGGTAGTCCTTGGAATCGCTGCTGTGTAATCCTCTAAATATCTTTGATAAGGTCCACACTGTTTAGCCACGTTAGCTCTAATGAGCTAGCTCAGCTTCTTCCAGCTAGTATCACCACAGAAATTTCTGGTATGGCACTTCTGGCCATGGTCCCGCCCCTACCTGGCAGCCAATGGGAGCCTCCCAATTTTAAATTAGCGCTCACCGCGCCAATTCAAGGTCTCCCTTGCAAAAAAAAATAAATAAATAACGGTCTCAACCAGTATCAACAAGGAAAGGAGAAGGAGAAGACATATCCTAGTGTAACAATGCCAGTCCTTTGTTAATAGTGTTTATAGTTTACAGTTGTCTCTGCCAGTTATGTTCATATTTATTTATGTAGAATTTCACAAAGATTATTTTATTTAATTTACCTGACGTGTTTGTGTAGCTCCGGTTGGTGTGCGGAACCTTTCTTTTGTTATTGTTTTCTGTACCCCTACGTTTGGTTTTCTGGGACAACTCCTTTATAAGGAGTAGTTTTGCGCTCGCCCTCCCCCTTTTTCCTGTGGCATTCGGCGGGAGCGGTGAGCGAAAGTTTAGGAAGTTTAGGGATCATAAATCCAGCTATACTAGACAATAATGTCTTTGTGTGTTTTGTTTGTGTAGGGGCTTAAAGCGATCGTCACCAACCAGACTGTGATGTTTTGTTTACTGTTTGGTCAGGTATGTTTTGTATGATCGATTGTTGTGTTTAATGTGTTGCTGTGTACGGCCCCCTTCTTCCTGTGGCATTCGGCGGGAGCGGGGCTTAAAGCGATCGTCACCAACCAGACTGTGATGTTTTGTTTACTGTTTGGTCAGAAATAAAAGGAGATCGCCTCCAAATCACGTCGGTGGCCTGATCTGATCATTGATGCACACAACGCAGAGAGCTGTAGAAGCCACCGGTTACACTAGCTAAAATCTAATTTTCAGCATTAGATACCACAATGCCATTTGCCATTTATTATTTCAAGGAAAAGACTGTGGAAGTTGGGAAGATTTCATGGATTAGTACTGACGACCAGCAACAATGTCCAAAAGTAATCATTCAGTGCCCTGATCTAGAAGAAGACGGATGGATGGAGATACAGTGGGACATGGAAGGCAGAAAAAAATCAGCAGCCTTTTTCCCAGCAAAGGTTTTGATAGTTGGTGGTAAGTTGTTAATTGTATTGTTTCTCAGTTAGCTTGATAGCATTGTTCTCAAAGTCGGGCCTGGACATTTACATCTATACCCTGTATGAAAAAGCTAAAGGGGTGTTCACATTGGCAGTTTTTTAATTACAGAAAAGACTTGACCAGTGTTTATTTTTTTTTTAACGTCAACCCCCCCCCCCCCAAAAAAAAAAAAAAAAAAAAAAAAACCCAGCACCCAGCGTCTTTTTAATCCCCATGACAAAAGTTTGTTTTTGAGCAGGCTAATTTGTAATATTGTCAACTAGCAGCTATTATTGTTACTTACAGTTTAAAATGGCGTTAGATGCCGACGAGTATGGCAACGAACATTTAATTTAATCTTGTTTCTTACACAGACAACTACAGTGATCTTTGCAAGAAGAGTTAGGAATTCATAAAGGGTGAAGACATCTGGCAAGAAGCAACCAAGAGGAAGAGTAAGCCGAATAGCAAGTGGAAAGATGTGGAAGAGGATTATGAAGTTCCATCACAAAAGGTAGGTACCTTGATAAATACCTTGGTATGGCACCAGTTGATTCTAAGTGACATTTCTTTATCATTTCTGGTGTGCATAATACTTAACTCCATAGTTATATGATTTTTGTTTTGAGTTACACATTTTTGAATCTAGGTATGATCCATCAGTGGTGCAGTTGACTCTGTAAATGCAAGTAAATCATCATTACCATGGATGTTATTATATTTGCCTGTTATAAACATATAAAATTGAATTATAATTTTAACAGAAGAGAAAGAAGTCAGAGTGATGATAGAAGAGCTGAAGAAGCAGCTGGCAAACAAAATATCTTCAGAGGTAAAATATTTGACTATTGTGGTATTTTGAGTTGAAGCAGCTGCCCAGAAACTGGAGTGGGGCCCAGAAGAAAGTGAAAGAGCTTCAGAGAGAAATCGAGAGAATGAAAGCAGACTATGGGAAAGAGATACTAGATGCTGTCAGAGGTATTTTCTCTTTATCAATTCAAGTAGCCTAAAGCAAATTATAAAACAACAGCTTTTAACGACTGAATATGTGCCTATACTGATTCCTGAAGTCAGACAAACACTGGGTGTGCAGGTCAGGTATAATGAACTAAACAAGTGAAATTTTCATATACTTCCATACTGAAGCATTGAAATCTGAAAAAAGAGACTCACAAATCACACAGACAAACAATTACTGGCAGGGAGAGCTGGGATCTGCTGCCAAGTGTGGAAAAAGGTCCACACCTGGCTTCAACCTGACATTTATAGGTTATGGCTAATTCAGTCTCCTCCTGCTTCCTGTTTCTGCCTAATCAGCGCCACTTCCAGTCACGGACTTCATAACAAAAATGACTAATTTAATGTTTTAAAATGGTCTCAAAACACAGTAATGACACAAAGCTTTTGTTGCTTTGTTTTCATTCCCTTTACAGAGCTTCCAGCAGTAGTGACAACGCTGAAAGAGATTTTAGAAAAAAATCACAGTTCAGATCTCAACTCCTGCATCCACCTGGTCAACACCCACACCAGACCAACAAGTTTGACCACCCAGCTCTCCTCAAGTGTTGTCTGACCCTCATAATATGGTAAATACCTCAAAATGCATTGATAGGGTATGTGTTTATCCATGTGGGGAAATGTTTGCTATACAATTTCCCTCTACACCTTGTGACTATACACATAATTTAAAAAGAAAGCATATTAATCAACTTTGTGCTGGATGTATACAAATAATGATTGATTTGGAAATGCTATGATGATGCCCCCCAAATTTCTCATGTTATGGAGTTAGTCTGTAGACTATAGGCCAATGCATATTCACTGCACTGATAAATGAATAGATTTACAAATAAATTTTATGTAATTGTTTCATCATTATTTGGTGAGTAATAGTCAAATGTTTTGCAGGTGCCTCTATATGCCAGGTTGTGATGTAAAAGTCCCAAGACTAAAGCTGAAGTCTCTGCGAACTGCAAGTTCAGCATCGTGGGATCTTGCGGTGTTCATCTATGGTAGACACGCTATCCAACTCAAGTTTGACCGGGAGGCAGTTAGGGGCCCACAAAGATGTGGAATCAAAGCCACAACTGGATAACACCAAGCTTGATGCTATATTTGGTGAGTGCATTTAATTTAAGGCAAAACTGGAATAATAGGTAGAGACATAGTTATAATCAGACACTCACACACACTATCAGTACTACAAATAAAATAAAATAAAAACAATACATACTAATGCTTCTATATGATGGTAAACAATCAATGCTTTTCAGTTGTCGTAAATTACAGAGGATTTACACGTGATGTCACTGCCAGCACGCTGCCCATTGTTTTGCCACTCAGTTACACTCTGCCTTATTCAGTCTGACTGGGGTGTGATGTGTGTGCAATCCCTTTATAACAGTTTTTGCTGATTGCATTTAAGTTCAGAAATGTGTGTGTTAATTGTGGACAGTGAATAAGAATAACACTGAGGTAATGGTTTGTTCTGTATGTGTTTTTTCACTCACAGCCCATGCCCAGGTGAAATCTCCTGACACCACCATGCAAGATGTGAGACGAATCATAAGAAAGAAATGCAACAACATAAGCTACGCCAACAAGTAAATGAAAAGAAGTCATAAAAGTACAGATTTTGTTTCTGTCTTTTTTATTTTTGGTTCCAAAGGTGCACTTTTCTTTTACCTTTTTTGACAAGGAAGGACTTTATTTCTCAGTTGAAGATGCTATGTTTACATTTTTACAAGCATATGCACAAGTTTTGCTTTACCACTTTTTACAAATAAGGACTTGATCTTGGAGAGACCATTATGTTTACATTTTTACATGCAAATGTGCACTTTTTCCTTTCATTTTCTCCAGTAAGGAAGAACTTGATTTCATAGGTCTTTGTTTTTGAAATGTTTGAAATCTCTGAAAATATATAAAACTTGTTTTCAACATTCTGTCTTGTGATTTTGTAAATGCATCACACTTTCATAAACTTTAAGAATACTTTGAGTATATTTCCAGTATATAAATAGTAAGCTACAAGTAATGTGCCAAGCAAACTTAAAGTATAACAAATAAGCTAGTGAAATAACCAACGTTTATAACAGTATACTTTTTCTTGCTCCAGCCTCTGACGGGGACGGTCGCATTCTATCTCTCTCCCTGCCCTCCCTATCTTTCCTGCTTGCTGCTTGCTGTGAGAGCGTCTCTTGCACACTGTTCGAATAAGAATAAGATTGAGAGCAATATGGATTTGGCAAACTGGGCCTTCACGACCATTGATCAAATTTTTTCCACTATGAGATCTGGGAAAGGGGAGCCTGCGTGTCCGAGTGGAACAGACCCGGTTGGATACGTCATCGACTCTTGGAGCTCGTGGAGACCTGTGTGCTTCTCGGCCCTCGTGGTGGAAGACGTGGAAGACGCTTATATATTTGGCTATCTGGTAGCGGTATCTTTTCTGTTTGGGCTCGGAGGATACCTGATTTACCGAGAAATTAAGAAAACCTGGACGGCAGTTCGACATCTGCAGAGGCTGCTGACCCAGGTGGATGGGCTGACCAGAACCGTACAGACTCAGACTCAAAGCCTGATGAACCTGAGCCGTAGACTTGGGGAGTAGCAGGTGAGAGGGGTTCGATCTGGAGATAAGGTACGGTTCTGCACAGTGAGGATGGTAACTAATGAATTTGGATTATTGGATTTATTGAATGGTTTCCCAGTGAGACTGAAGGCTGTTGAAAAAACAAGCAGCCTGTTCCAAAACAACATCTGCATTATCAGAATTCGGCTCCCTAACCGGCCTTGGCTGGTAATCATATCTCTCCAGAGCTATGCGTGACGGCTGCTCTCCCCCTCAGCCCTCTCTGTGATTTGTGAAGCTGGATCTGGTACCAAGGCCGCTGATGAACTTCCATCACTATCAGCGAACTGTTTGGCTAGGAGCTGGCATCTGGGCTCCACAATGCCCCCACCCTCTCGTCTCCGTCTGCATCCCCTCCTGACCCTGACCTTACCCACCATACTGCTATCCCGGCTTTATATGTGCAATATGCTTTTGCTGAGGTGTTTTTTGGAACCTCGTAAGGTGTTCTTTATGAACACAGTATGAGATGATTTTTTTGAACCTAACTATCCCAGTGTATCTCTTTTCTGTCTTTCTGCTAAAGGTAGCGCTGTTGAGAAACGGCTGCATGACCTCAGACATCTGTCCCCCCCCTGTCTGTGTTATGTTTATGCTTGTTTTGGATGGATGTTCTGTTAACTGCAATTTCCCCATTTGTGGGACTAATAAAGGCATTCTTGATTCTTGATTCTTAAAGTATACAATAAAAATAGGGACTCAAAGTATATAACTAGTACAATGGCAGTATATCGATAAGTGTACTTGTGGTATACTTTAAGCATATGAGAGGGATATACCAAGTACATTGATAGTATATAGATGAGTGTACTTGTTGTATACTTTTGCAAACTTAAAATGAACTTTAAAGTATACTTTCATAAACTTGAAATGTTCCAATTTAGTCCGAAAAGTATTAAATTGGTATACTTTCTAGTACACTTAAAGTACATGGTCTATAGTATACTTGCTATACTTATACTTAAGTATACTTCATAAAATGAACTTTAAGTATACTACTTTTTGCTAAGGGTTAAAGAATCAGAAAAAATAGACACATGCATGTGGGGACTCAGTAAGAGTGTGCACTCTCTCTCTCTCTCTCTCTCTGAGCCCGTGTTCCTGTCTAACCATAACAGCTTGCCTGTTATCTAAACATAAACAATCTCTGGGCGCTATGAGTTGTCTTTCGTCATTCAGTCTTGTTCAAGCTGGTTTTTCATGACCCAGATTCCTCTCAGTCATAAGCACATCTTCCTGATGTTCTAATTTAATCAATACAGTGAAATCTTGTCCAGATTAATGACAGAACATGGTGACGTTGGTGATGTTTGTACGTTCGTTGGCCAGTCTTCAAGATAAGATGCACTGAAACAGAGGAGTTAGTCAAGAATTTTCTGATCAGTTGCTCTCTGTCTAATGTATTATCTAATTGTTTACTATTTGGTTGATCCACTGTTTATTAATTAATTTACTGGAGTTTACCTTTAAACATTTGTCCTTTATTCATTGAGTAAAAAATAATCCCTTTTTTTTTTTTTTTTTTTTTGCATTTTTGGCCAAAGCGGCTTTTATGGGCAGTGAAGAGAGACGGGAAACGGGGAAAAGATACAGGGGAAGACACGTGCAAATTGGCAATGGGCCGGGACTCAAACCCCCGCCGTCCGCACCGCAACGCGGCAGATGTATGTGGGCGCCGGCTTCACCACTAAACCACCCAGGCGCCCCAAGTAAAAAATAATCCCTAACAACTCCCTCCTTTTTCACACCTGGACGGTGTGAAACAAATTTAATACCTCTATGGTTAATAACCTATTGATTAGAATTAAAAACAACATGAAAACAAACAAAATGGCATGATTGTAATACACTCCTGATCAAAATCTTAAGACCAGTTAAAAAATTGCAAGAATTTGCATTTTGCATTATTGGAGCTTAAGAAGGTTCTAAGTAGAGCTTCACAATGCTAAAAGAAGAAATTGGCACAAGAGACAAAAACTTTTGAGCAGGGAATTTATTGAAAACTGCATTTACACTCAAACATGATTTTTTTTCAGCTGATCAAAAGTTTAAGACCATAACTTTATATAAACCTTATAAAAAAAAATATATATATATCTATCTATATATCTATCTATCTATATATATATATATATATATATATATATATATATATATATATATATATATATATATATATATATATATATATATATATATATATATATATATATATATATATATATATATATATATATATATATTAGGGGTGGGACTTTAACGCGTTAATTTCAATTAATTAATTACGGGGAAATTAACGAATTAAAAATTTTAACGCATTTTAACGCACTTTGCACCGGAACGTTTCTCAGTGCACGAGTTCCAGGCATACAGATTATATCGACGCACGATGTCAAAAATTCAGGGGCCGCATCCTTCGAAGGACCCGGCCCACGTAGACCCAGGTCCTTTGCAGCCCACGAACACCGCAAAGGCCGGAAGTGAGCGGCTAGCCTTCATATCAGCATCGCCTGTCCTCACCTCTGCGTAGCTCATGTCGCCTAGCAACCGTGAGTGCGAAGCACAGCTGTGTAAAAGCAGCTGGTTAAACGGAGAACGAACTTTTTCTCCTTTTTGTGGTTTAATTTTAAGTCTTTTTTTTTCAAAACAAGCTGTTAAAACAAGCATAACACATTTCAACATCAAGGAATACAGCTGAACGAAATATTAATTTCCAGCTATATTAAGTGAGACATTAATGTTGAATAAAACTATCCAGTTGTGATGCTTAACTTTAATTTCAGGAGTTTGCTTATCACAGGAGTACTTCCACCCTTCATTGGTCTGTGTAGTAGACTGGTGGGAAAATAAACAAAATTTTGAAGTTTAAGCTTATGTATATTGATTCATTCATCAACCAAACTTAAATTAATATTTCTCATGTTAAATATTTAAATGTGATTAAAATGCGATTAATTTCCATTAATTAATTACAAAGCTCCTAATTAATTAGATTAAGTTTTTTAATCGAGTCCCACCCCTAATATATATATATATATATATATATATATATATATATATATATATATATATATATATATATATATATATATATATATATATATTCACAATAGTACACAACAAAAAGAGAAAAGAAGCTTAATTTTGAATTGACCACAAATCAGGAATAAACAAATCTAATCAAGAAAACAGCTGAAAGATTCTATTAACCTTTGGTGGATTTTCATTTAGAGACCCACTACATGATAGATAATGAATTTTCACACAATAAGAACATCAAAACAGTATGCAATAAGTGGCTTAACCATATAAATCCAATTTGAGCTATTTGGTTTGATTATAGTCGAAACATATGATATATAGTTTAATCATAGCAATAAGTGATTTTAGATGGTCAAGATCTCATTTCATGTTGATACCTCACAAAGTAAAATAGTAAAATAACCACATCACAGCCATGTCAATCATAAAGAAATCATTATGAGTTATTCAGTATGTAAATAATATGTTGATATTTGTGTTTCCAAACTAAATCACATAGTTAAGATTAAATGTAAAAGCAAAAAAAAAAAGCACAAAAGATTCAAAATGCCCAAATTACTATAATTTCCTGATACGATTCACTCATTTTTCAATCTCTTAAGTAACAAAAATCTTAATATCTGAATCTTTCATTCAGATTCATTGGTCAGTTCCTGCAGTTGCTTCGTCATCTTCTTCGTGAACCTGTGTTTATACATAAAGTTTATTAGTACAAACATATTGACAGTTATGGAAGTGTAATCTGAACTCGGGTTTCTGATAAGACAGTCTTTAACTGCAAGTTGCACTTCCATCATATTGCTTGTTATGTAGTAATGTCTATCACTGCCATTAGATAGAATAAAGTAGTACCTCATAGTTGTTTTCCTTGCACCACTGATTGAAGCTCTCCTTCTTTTTTTCTTTTCCCCCATCCTCAGGGTTTTTCCAGTAAACCCTAAGGATTGTCTCAGAAAAGTACTCTGGGAGAAGCATGGACACCTGACATAAAGGACAGCATCATAAAAATTACACAATATTACACAGCCAAAATGGTCTTACAGAAAGAACACAGCTCGTGTAAAAAAAAAAATGTTGTAGTTCTCACCTTTGCTTTGGGGATTTTGAATGCCCTGTCAGGTTTCGTCTTTTTGTAGAAATATGTTTTGCTGATGGGGTCCGTGTTCTCCATCCCATAGTCCATAGTGATAGTCTAATAAGAAATGTGACAAAGAAGCCTGTGTTTATATTCATATGTATGGCCCAGTGGAGGTTGGAAACCTCTTTTACATCAAATAACTAACAGAACTCAAGATTTAGTAAAAAAAAAAAAAAGTTAATGCCTTCATTATTTTCTTAAAATCTTAGTTATTATTTTGTTTTAATTCTTTGTTGTTAATTTGCTTGATTAGAAATAAAACTCACTTTAACTTCAAAGTTATCTTTGAAGTTTGAAGCTTCATCAGTGAGTTTCCTTTTCAGACTTTCCTTCTCTTCCTAAAGCAAAGAGGAGAGAACATATGCTTTCAATGTTATGATTGTGTTTTGTTAATCTTTTTTTATGATCAGTTCTCATTCTTACCTCTGATATTTTCTTTTGATTTTGTTTCTTGAGATGAGAAAGGGAAAGAAGTGAGAGGGAGAAGACAGGGATTTATTAATATATTGGAAACACAGCAAAATACCTTTACATTAATCCACATGTTAGAAAGCATCTGTGTTTCCTATTTTTCAGTTTCTCTTTAAAACACATTTTTCCCCACCACCTAAAATCAAGCTGTTCCAAATCTTTCTTCAGAATACTTGCTTTACTGCATCCATGGAAAATGAAACAGCCTAGGCCTTCCTGGTTATGTGCAGTAAGGAAAGTAAGAAAAGCTATGTTTGTTATATTGCAATATCTCTGAGTGGGGAGCCTGCTTTTCCACTTTATCCAATATGCTGAAAGGAAATCAAGCAGGTGCAGCAGTCCCTGTAGGAGCATGGAATGGCAGTTGAGTTTGAATGAAATGTAAACAATGGCCAATGAGTGTGTGGATACCAAAGGTGAGTATCTGTGTAAACAGCCCTGTGGGGCTCAGTCCCCATATATATGGAATATGTAGGGTGGAAAGCTCTCCATTCAGATAGCTGTCTGTATGATTTCTCATTAATGTCAGTAGGCTATAGTCAGTCACATGCCATGTATTGTGTGTGATACTAATTTTGTCCAAAAACAAAGTTTGCATTTTTATTTTTTCAACATTGCAGATAACTATATATAAAAGACTCCCTATGGACTTAAGTCACTTTTGTCAAGCAATACCATCCACAAAGAATTCACATAATTACAATGACCAGGGCAATGACAAAGAGATTTTGGAGTGAGATTGTGGAAGTGAAATCTGTATTTTATTTTAATAGCAGGTATCTATGAATCTCTGTGAATGCATGTGGTCAAGCTAGCTATGCTAGCTAGACACAACCTAACAGAATATCAAATTGTGTCTGAATGGAGTTTAAATGACAGTGACACTTTTTTCAACTACTTTTGAGCCTCTGAAAATGAAGGACTTCAAAATAGCTGATTCCTAAACCACTTAATTAAAGCTGAAATTCAGCATTTTAATCATTTGATTCAGTGATTCAGAATCCACTGCAGTGGTGTAAAGAGGCAACATTACAATGTGTTACTGTTCAAAAACCTACATACTTAATTTTATATTCTCAGGGTCATGACTGCAGTTCTCAGATAAGAAAACATCATCTTAAATTGTCAGTAGTCGACTTGTAACAAAAGCCATACTCACTAGCTTTGCTTCACCCACACACCAGTACAGCTTCCGAGTCATGATCCTCTCTATAATCTCCCTCGCATCCTTCAGAGACTCTGAGGTGGATCGAGATATTTCTTCAACCACTTGATCTAAAGGGCAAACAGAGGAAACATGGACGATAGGTTAGTTTTAATAAACCAAAGAAAGTTTCACATTTTAATCAGTATGGTCTTAGAAATAAATTTACCCTACATTTTAAGTCATAAAAGAAACAATAACTATGTAATAAACTTAATAAAAGCTTTCAAAAGTTCATTACACTTTTGTATTGTATAGGATTTGTTGTCACATCACTACCATCATCACAGAACCCTATTTACAATAGTAACATTTGAAGCCTAAGCATTTATTCATCAAATATATTTTATTCCAAACTTCTCCACCTAACAATTACTTTTAATAAATGATAGGGGTTTACACATTTGAATAATACGAGAAAGATGCTCGGTTTGATCCTGGGAGGACACCCAAATCCCTTTGGGATTGTGTCAGGAATGGCATCTGGGGTAAAAATAAGTGCTAGTAAAAATTAGTGCTACCGTTTATTTCTAAGGTGATAATACACATTAAAGCTCTGAAACTTTAAATGGGATCCATTTAAATATTTAAAGCTAATAAAGATGCCGTGGTTCTGTGTTTTCTGATTTGGACTTTCAAGTTCTTTTTGTCTCTGTTTGATTCTTTGTTTATTATGGATTTTGCAGTTTTGGTACCTTTTGTATTATAATCCCTGATTTGGTTCTTGATATTTATATTCCTAGGGTTTTGGTTTGTTAGTTCTGTTCGTGGGTTCTGGTTATATTATTCTCTTGTGTGTTCTTGCATCACTTGTGTTTCTGTCTTCGTGTCACTCTGCTTCTCTGTGCCGTGCATTTAGTCTGTCTCTTTTCTGTTTTGTTTATCTTCTGTCTTTGTATCAAGTTCATGTGTCTTAGTCTGGGTCACAGTTTGCTACTTGCTGTTTTACTTTGGCAGTTTGTGTTGTTTGCCTTATAGTCAGCTTTGCTTCCTTTGTCCTGTTAGTTAGATCCTGTTCAGCTGTGCTCCATGGTGTGTCCTATCTCCCTGATTACTCCGTGTGTATACATATTCTGTGTTTTCTTCACTTCTCTGTTGTGACGTCATCATTGGCTTCCCTCTCACTGTGTGCTCTCCGGTCTGTGTGTATTTTTAAGAGTCCTATTCCAGGAAGCAGGTTTAGCTAACAACTCTGCAGGGTTATTATAGTTAACGAAAACGAACGAAATAACGAAAACTGAAATTGAAAAAACATTGTCGTTAACTGAAATAAATAAAAACTATAATTAAAAGGAAAAAACGATAACTAACTAAAACTGTATTGTGAGTTTAAAAAACTAACTAAAACTAACTGAAATTATTGTGGATTGATCATTTTTCCGCTCTCCGAGTTTAAGCTGGGAGCGCCGTCGGGCAGCTGTGTGCGTGCGTGTGCACGAGAAAGCGGCAGAGTCGCTCTGAACCGACCGGGTTCAGAGCGGGTCCACGGTGCCGCAGCACCGTGAGTAACCTGTTCAGTTCTTGTGCGTTTCCGTCTACTTTATCAGTGAGAGAATAACAATCAGGAATAATAATCAAAGCATCAGTATAAGGACTCACAACTGTCAGCAGATTCCTGGAGGGAGACTGCTGTCGGAATGGACGTGAGGAAATGAAGGAAGTGGAAAAACAGGGACAAATATGTTTGCAGCCAGAAAACTGAGCACAAAGAGCGAGGACCAAAAAAAGTCCCAGCTGGCACAGCAGCACACGACCACAAGGTAATTAACACACACAACACACACAGCTACACAAACGACATGAGGTCGGACACTTCCGTAGGTTGTGTACAGAGGCTGCAAAGACCCTGCAAGTCTAATCAGCGAGCATCTAACCAAGCTAGCTCCAAAACAGAAGCAGCTTCAGGTGGTGAGAACATCAGGATGCAGCTGGATTTGAGCTTTGACTCCTTCAAAGAGTTTGTTTTTGTCAAACACCACATGTAGGTGTTGTTAATCTACTGCACTGATGCTGAAGTTTATTGTGGAGTTTATCGTAGAATTTATTGAGTTTGGGAGTTCATGTTTTTCTTTGTTTCTCCCTGTTGATGTTCATGTGTGTCCTAATTATTACACATTTAGCACGTAGTGCTTCTGTCTTGTGAACTGTTGGTTGTCGAATATATTTCTTTATGGTATCTTTTGTTGAGTTTTTATTACACAATAGTCACTTTTGTGCAGTGAATCTTGCACCTGACAAAGTATGAAAATACTAAAACTAATACTGAAACTAACGAAACTAAACTAAAACTAAGCAATAAACCTAAAATAAAAACTAATAAAAACGAGCAAAACCACTCTGAAAACTAATTAAAACTAACTGAATTAGAGAAAAAAAAGGAAAAACTAACTAAAACTAAACGATAATGTAAAATCCAAAACTATTATAACCCTGCAACTCTGGGTTTGTTTCAGAAAGAGAGCTAACTTCAACTCTGAGTCAGTTACAGACTCTGTGCACCTAACCTGTAAACTGGCAGGTTTTAGCCAACAAACTCGTCTTTCTCCCCTCCTGCTGCATCTGAACCACCTGTCTGACTCTCCGATTCATTTCCTCATTCATAAAGTCGCTGTCAGAGCGATCAGGGAGCAAAGGCATCTGCAGATGTTTTTACAAGCATTGAAATCCCAGTTAGATGTTAGTTTGGTGGCCCAGTGTTTTGTGTTCTTTTGGTTCTGTTTGAGTTATTACTCTGATTATTAGTTCTCTTTTGTATTGGTCCTCAGTTTATTTCTAGTCTCTTGTGTTTCCCTGTGTCAGGTCTGCGTCCTTGTTCCCGTGTGGTATCTGATCTTTGTGTTAAACTGTGTGTTAAACTGCATCTATGTATAGGTTTTCTCCTTTAGGATTATGGCCTTGAGTTCAGGGCTGCTTTCATCAGTAAATGGTATGAGAGAGTGTAACCTCTTGTTGCTTTCTCTCCAAAAAAGAGAATGACCTCACATACATGCAGGAAATAAGCTATACCTGGTACTTCAGAAAATACTTTATGTAGTGTTTGCACTGTCATGTTAAAACTCTATGTATGCATATGTGGTCTCTTTCCTTAAAGTCTTTACTGGGTTGTGCAAAGGCCATGAAGGTTTGGCATCCCCCACAAAATGAATGCATGTATTGTCTCTTCTTCCTTAAGGGCTCAGGCAAAGGAAATGTGATTTAAACTTCCCCCACAGAAGGAATGCATAGAATGTCCTTGTAGGCTCTCTGGCCTTGCCATATAAGGGATTGTCCATATGTCCAGCTATAGGTTAGGAGGCTGAAGCTGTTTTCATAGCCATGTATGGAAAGTTAGGATGTGGGGGTTGCCAACACTACACTATATAAACTTTGTCTCTTCTTTGTTTAGTGGAGTTAGGGCGATTGGAATTCCCTGTCCCCTGATGGCTTTAGAAGCATCGGTTTTGACATTGTCTTTTTTGTAAATAAACTTTATGTTATAGATTAAGACTGTCGGCGAAGGATTTCTTCAACTACACCATCATGCCACCGAGAAACAACATTTTTGGTCACACAAACAACTACACCCGCGTCTAACTTTCTGTCTTATTTTGGTAGTGTCTCCTTTCTTGTGCAGTGTGTTTAGTTTTGCTTCCCCTTGTCTGGTTAGCATCATTGTGTTCAGCTGTGCTCCTCATATGTTTCCATTGCCTTCGTTACCTAGTGTGCATATATTGTCTGCTTCCTGGTTAGTTCTTTGTCGCGTTGTTGTCTATGACTCCCTCTGCTGTGTGTCCCTGTGTTTGTTTTCACGTATTTAGTTCTGGCATCCGTCCATCCCAGTATAGCCCTGTTCTTTTGTCCTTCCTCAATAAACACCTTTTTTAAGTTAAGTTCTGCCTGTGAATCCTGCAGTTTGGAGTTTTCCTGCTCCTGCCACACAGCATCATGACACGTTCACTCCGCAACAGGCTGTAAGGACGGAGACAGTGATGCTGTCACGGATTTATAATAAGCGCAGCTGCCAGACTGTCAGACAGTTCCTCTGAAACATTTACTGTAGTTACTGTAGCATCACTGTTACATCACATTGATCTGTATGAAGCTTTAGACACAGAACACACTGATCAGTGATTGATCATTGATCAGTGTTGTAAAAGGTCACTGATGGAAAAATGTCTGGATCCTGGAGATGATGTGAATGTTTGAGTGAAGATGAGGCTGAAATGAGTTTAAGACTCGAAAAATGAACTAAATGGATTTAAAGTGACTTAAATCAGCATTTAAATGATCATTTTGAAAGTTATGGTGTCTGAAATTCATAGTATAAATCTCGACATATTTTCCACTGAAAATTGCCTAAATTGGTGATCATTGGCTCTTTAACAGAGCTGCAAGCTGCGTCCAAGTCCACCTGCACAGCAGGAGGATCCAAACGGATCAGGATCACGGATTCAGATAAGGTCCAGATCCAGTTCAGGCTCCAGTCATTTCCCAGCTCATCCAGTCTGGATCTGTTCATAATGGATTCATTTTTCCAACACGATCTGCATCCTTTAATTAAAATGTCTCATTCTCCCAAACCTGCACTGAAATATTTAAAACCTATAAAGCTGAGACATTCATGTTTGCCTTTACTGGTAAAACTTTACATTTATTACAGACTTGGAAAGCTGCCCTGCATGTTTTCAGCTAAACATGAAACTATGACTGACCTCTGACCTTTAACAGTAACCCAGTGAAACGTCTCTGCTGTGGCTGCCAGAGAGCTGTCATCTATCAGTGAAGCTGATTTTAGATCAGATTAGAAAAGGTTAAACTGGGAACATTAAAGCAGTTTTTCTGTAAGTCTCATGACTCATTTTTATCCAGTAATGGCAGAAATAATGAAATTCTCAATTAAAGAAATGAATTCAGTGAGGTTGCTATTCTATCAATAGATTAAATTTTGACTGTATAATTATTTAAACAATTAAATGGTCATAAACAGAACTGTCATAAACTGCAGCAAAAGCAGTTTTTATTAAATAAAAACTGACCTGAGGGCAGCTCCACCCCTCAGTCTGAGCTGTTTCTCCACATTTTTTTATCTTCACTTTCTGTCTCCTGCATTTTATCCATCAGGCTGCAGTTGAATAATTAGATTTTATAGATCAAATGTAAAATTAGGATTCAGCTTCATCTGATGATGATTCAAGTTATGTAAATAATGACAGCAGAAATGATAAAAGAAATTATATATTTTATAACAAACTTTTATTCTGTCTATGATGATGACAGAGTGGGCCAATCTGATCAAAGTGACTCGTCATGCTTGTTAGGGATTATTTTTTACTCAATGAATAAAAGAACAAATGTTTAAAAGTAAACTCCAGTAAGTTAATTAATAAACAGTGGATCAACCAAATAATAAACAATTAAATAATACATTAGACAGAGAGCAAAAGACAGAAAGTGTCAGACTAACTTTTCTGTCTCAGTGTATCTTATCTTGGAGGTTCGGTTAAAACATCACCAACGTCACCATGTTCTGTTATTAATCTGGACAAGATTGCTCTGTATGACAAATTAAAACATCAGGAAGAAGATCTGCTTTATGGCTCTATTGCTGATGAGAGGAATCTGGGTCATGAAAAACCAGCTTGAACAAGACCGAATGATGGAGGCCAACTCACAGCACCCAGAATCTGTTTATGTGTAGATAGTGGCAGCATAAATTGTTATGGTTAGCTGAGAGCAGTGCTCTTCTGGGGAGGGAGCCACAGGCAGCTGCTGAGAAGGCCTGTCTCTCCCTCAACCAGATTTGCTCACATGTACATGTGATAATTTCTGATTCTTTAATAGATTAAATGTCTTACTTTTTTAATTAAAGTGTTTCAGGTGTCTTCCTTCACAAACAAATCATGTGACCTGTCATGCTCCACACTGACACGTGAGATCCTCGATCCATCTGGTTAAAATGGAGGTTCTGCTCTTTATTTACCCGTTGCCGTGGTGAATCCTGGTGTCGGCGCGCCATTGATGATGGCTTTCTTTTCTTAGTCATGCACATGCTAACTCAGGGTGAACATACTCAGAGTTGATTGAACTAACTCTGATCAGCTGGATTGGGAAACTCAGAGTTGCCAATCTCAGAGTTGGTCAACTCAGGCCGCTTTTCCACTGAAGGGGTTCCTTTGCCGGTTCCGTTCAGCGGTTTTTCCACCGCGAACGCACTCGGTGCCCGCCCGAAAAACAGGTTCAACTCGGGCCCCGCAAGCTAGCTGGTCTCAAACCAAGAACCCGTGACAAAAGCGGCAGAAGGGCATGACTGCCGTCTCAACATGTGCCGTCTCAACACAGGGGCGCCACAGAGCACAGTCCAAATCAACAACAGCAAGAAGAAGGAGATGGTCATAGACTTCAGGAGGAAGTCACCCCCTACAGCACTGGTGAACATCCAGGGAAAGGACATCAAGACAGTGGTCTCTTACAAGTACCTGGGTGTTCATCTCAATAACAAGCTGGACTGGACTACAAACATAGATGTCCTGTATAAGAAGGGCCAGAGTCAACGCCACCTGCTGAGGAGACTGAGGTTCTTCGGTGTCTGCAGGACTCTGTTAAAGACCTTTTATGACTCAGTGGTAGCATCTGCCCTTTTCTATGCAGTGATCTGTTTGGGGGGGGTGAATGGACTGAAAGGGACAGGATTGACAAACTGGTGCGGAGGTCTAGCCCTGTGCTGGGATGTCCTCTGGAGTCTGTGGTGGTGGTGGATGAGAGGAGGATACTAGCAAAGCTGACATCCATCATGGACAACCCCCATCACCCTCTGCATGAGACCATGGGTGAGCTGAGCAGCTCCTTCAGTCACAGACTGAAACATCCTTGCTGCAGGAAGGAGCGCTTTCACAGGTCATTCATCCCAACAGCAGTTAGACTGTATAACACATCATGATGTCATGATGTGTTATACAGTCTAACTTGGACACTCTCCACTTGGACACTCTCCACTGGCATCACTTTATGCATACAGTACATATACATTTTATTTATAACACTCTCACCCATATAATGCATACTGTGTATGCTGTATACTTTACTGGCTACAAATATATATAGTGTTTCGATATCTGTATATAATGTTCTGATGTGTGCATATGTATTGATATATATATTATGTATATAGTGTTTTCTATTCTATTTCATTTTTTTTTATTAATCCTTCTCTGCATTGAGCTGCTGTAATACACAAATTTCCCCATTGTGGGATCATTCAAATCTTATCTTATCTTATCTTAATGACAATGTGGGGATGTTGGCAGATATGTTCTTAATTGTAAAAAGGGCATCTTTGTTTCCTGTTGTCTTCAGACAAATTATTTGTGTTAAGTGTTAATGTGGCAGAGGACGCCAGCAGCCAATGAGGCGTATTGTTTTTGTGACTTTATATTCATTGGTGGGCGTGAATAAAGTTTCCCTTTCTTGCGGAGTCGGTTCAAGTCCGGGAAAGTGGTGGCTGATGTGTGTTAATTCCTCCCTAATTACCATCGATTAAGTCTAGGCTTTCACGCCAGAATCTTTGTGCATCTCCAGATACTCCACCTGACTTTATTTCCTAATCAACTGACTGGACTGTACTACGGAGTGTGGAAGGCAGGGAAGGGGTTATTTTGTCATGGAGATTTTTGTTAAAAGGTTTTCCATTATTATTTAGATTTGTTATAGTTTTTGTTGGGATGCTCATGGTATCTGTTTCATGGTTTAATATAGGCAGTTTATGAGATATGATGTAAATATCTCTGGGAATGCCCCCCCTCTCATTTGATCTAATCCCCATGCACCTCAAGCCATGTGGTTGCCATTATGTGTAAAGGGTTGTTTTTCCTCAAAAACCCAACAGTATGCCACTATTAAATTCTCATTTTTAAACAAATGTATTGTTTTTCATGGCACTTCTATAATTCCATAAAGATGTTCAAATCTTTGTTTCCATGAACACAATGAGGACAATTTCATATGTTTGTGTTTACCAATTGAAAATCCTTAAAATATTTCAGAAAATATCTCTATAGCACTGTTTCTTTTATGGTAACAAAGCAAACAAAGCATTATCATTCTTGATGTCTGACAGCATGTAACATGCAAATATAGACAATTTAAAATAGACTAACGTGGAGTAAATTCTAAACATGGCACAGTTAGAATCCACTACCTGTCAGCTTTACATAGGCCTCCATGTCACCTTTGGCCTCGGAGAGGGAGAACAGCTTCCCCTCTGAACCTTCAATTTTGATTTCATCATTTGCTTTCAAGAGCGCGTCTTTGATCCTGCACAAAAAGTGTCAACATATCATGTTTGGGGCAAACTGTAGACAAGCTAAATGTTGCATTAGTGTTGACACTGGAACTGTAGGTACTCACATAATCTCTACACTCTTGGTTACCCTGTGCTGGCAGGCTCTTCTGTGGATAGTGTGTCTTGTGTGGAAAATGTCATACAGATTTGCCGCTTCCTGTTGAGAGCATAGTTTAGCTAATGAGATAAATTAATTTCTCTTTCAAAACAGATAAAAAAAAAAAAAGCATGAGTGGACACCTTGTCTCTCGAGCAAATGTATTTCTTCCCATCCACATCACACACCCTGGCAAACATGATGAAGCGCTTATGGTCAAAGTTGCTCTGGAAGCCCAGGTGGTAGCAGTCCCTGAGACGGGAGTGAGGAAAAAGGTAAATTAAAAAACAAAAACTCTTTAAAGAATCCATGAGGCTGCTATACACAGTAAATGTGCATTAAAAAGTGAACATTTCTGTTGTAAAGCAAGCTCCACCTGGCAAAGTAGTCAAACTTGTCCACATCAATCCCAGTTTCCTTGTTTGACACAATGTCATAGAGAAAGGATTTTTCCTTGCTTCGACCTTTATACTGTGGAGCCAGAATAGTAACATTAGACACTGACTTCTGCAGAAGAGACAATGCTGGATTCACACAAGGATCAATAGATCAGTACCTCATTTTCAGTTCGATTAATCATTTCCTTAATGAACTCCAGGTCATTTTCATTTTCACCTTCTGTATTCAGTCCATACTCTTCCTTCATCACTCGCCTCAGACCATTGTTTTCCACTAGGTATTCAAACATGTCTACAGAGGCTTTCTCGTGCTGCAAGAATACACAGACAAGCACTTTAGTGGTCACAGGTTCAAAATGGAAAAAGTAAGCAGGTGAAACTTATTTTTAATTACACATTTCAAAAACAGTCACAATTTGCTTTAAAAAGCTGATATACAATATAGAATAACTGAATTAAAATTAATACAAAATGAAAAAAAAACACAAAATAAAATTGGAGTTAAAAGCTGCAAAAATTAAAAGAAGCACAATAACATAACTTTGCTAAAAGTGATTCAGCAGTGTTGGATCTCAGATATGTCCTAAGTTCTATTTATTGTGGTCAACACAGTCATACTAAATAGAACTATTTGAAGCAATAAATGTTTTCTTTATACCAACATTAATTTCGTGATATGGGGGACGTGGGACTGAAACACCACCTACAGACCACATTTTAGACAGATCTTATGTTAAGACAACAGTAACAAAAACATCTGCATTTTCTGTACCAGTTTAACATTTACCATCACTATTATTATTTTGTACATTTTTTCTGTATACACTCATTCTGCACTCAAGTCTTGCTGCTTTTACATCCATTTACATCCATGTCAGTTTGTGCACTTCTGGTTTTGGTTCAGATTTTTTACCTTCAGACAGATCCAGATGGGTTTTTTCAAGTTTTCAGTCTTTATGCTAACTAAATGGATGCTACCTGTGGTTTCATATTTTGCCTATATTTATTCTGTATGGACTTCTTTTTTTTTTCCTTCCCACTTTTGCCAAATACTTGCTCATAGGGGGTTGTTTTGACTGTTGGGTTTTGTTTTTGGTCATGTTGTTGGGGGTGGTGCAACATATAGTTTGGCAGTGATAAGGATCACCATCTGGATCCAGAAATTTTTACCACTCTGAGCTAGAGACAATATTCACATATTTGCACTATTGGAATGCACTATTGAACCAAAATTCATGAAACTTTTTTCAAAACTTTCCTTAGGGGCCAAAGAACATATGATTTCATTTTCAAGGTCAAAGTCATCAAAACTTTTCAAAAAGTAAAAAAATCCCTATCTTTCATCATTGCTAAAATTTAAAAAAATTTATATCTCAGTGAATTTTCTCATTTATCACAATGCAATTTTGTACAAACAATTACTGTTAATTCATTGTCTTTTTCTAATTTAAATTAAAATACTTACAATAATGCAAAGTGAACTACAAACCCCACACAAACAGTTCATGTCTTGGCAAATGTTTGTTTTGCTTTTTCTTTTTCTTTTTTTTTTGAGGATGCTACTGGGATACATAAACTGAACAAAATATATTCAGGCTATATTCAGGCTACTGCTCATGGATCAGATTTTACAGTTTTTAAAAGCCAATAAAATAAATTTCTAGTCTTTGTGATCTAGTAATTTATGATGGAGTATGACAACTTTGGGTAGTACTATTGCAGTGTAGTATCAGCACATGGAAAATTTGGCGAGGTATTTGTGCTACTGAGTGCTCCTCTGGTTGGCATGTCTCAGTGGTTAAAGTGGTTAAAGTGTATAGAATAAAAGCTTGTATGCAAGCTAGAACAGAAAAGGTACAATATAAATTCAAGTCCATTTTCATTACTTGGTTGTTGATTAAAAAAAAAGATCATGATTTGAGTTAAAACCCAACAACATTAACCCCGCCCCTTAAGGGTATCCTTAAGGGTATCCTTAAGGGGCATATACACTGACCAGGGACTTGGGTGTTAAGTTTCAGTACAGGAGTAGACCCAAAATAAAACAAAGTAGCTTTGATAGTAAAGTAATGTTCATGAAAAAGGCAACAAAAGATGAGGACTCCACAGGTGTCAAAACATAAATAGGACAAGGAACACAGTAAACTGATACTCATCTGTATAATAATAATAATAATAATAATAATAATAATAATAATAATAATAATAATAATAATAATAATAATAATAATAATAATATTATTATTATTATTATTATTATTATTATTATTATTATTATTATTATTATTATTATTATTATTATTATTATTATTATTATTATTATTATTATTATTATTATTATTATTATTATTATTATTATTATTATTATTATTATTATTATTATAATAAACAGCAACTAAGATTCACAAAACACACAAATTTAAACCTTAAACACCAGAATAAAAGGAAAAAACTCAATCTTGAATATATTAACTAAGGATTCAAAATTTTAAATGATTAGAGAACCTAAGAACCAAACAAGGAAACAGCTAGCCACACAAACTAGCACCTACAAAGTTCACTTATGAATGTGGTTTAATTTATTTATTCTTTTAATTTTCAAATGTGCTTCAGTTTTGGGATGGATATTATGTCAGACTAACTTTTTGTCTTGCTTACCTTCCATTTTGTTTTAGGTTCAGTTTCAGAAATGAACAATCCATCATAGAGATGAGAAAAGGGCCCATGTCCTTGATATGAAGGAATAAAAATAAAATAAATAAATAATGGTGACTGTCTGTGAACTATTGAGTGAGTCATTTGTGATAACTTCTTATCAAGTATGCTTGACCCTGAGATAATCACATTATGCTGTGAAGTGGCATGATATTTAAAAAAAAAACAAAAAAACCCTGAAATGATTATGTTATTGCCTGACAAGAAAAGGCAGCATCATCATTTTTGTGGATAGTTTTATGCTCATTTTTCAGACTTAAACATACTCAACAATTATCATTAAAAACCTAGTTAATGGAACGGTGAAAGATCACTTACCCAGGTCATGGCAGAGACCTGCAATTTGCACACAAAGGACATCTTGGTCACTGATGTCGAGTTCTGGCTGATTTATCTTCAGAGATGTTGCAAGCTGCCCTGCTAAGTATCCCACGCTGTATATAAACGCACACACACACACACACACGCACACGCACATGCACACGCACACACACGCACACACAAACATACAGTTCAACATGCAACACACTGAAAAAATGTAAACAGGGCACACTTGTGTGTCTGCAAACATGATGAAATACCCAATAGAGTGTTCAAAGCGGTTGTGGGATGCTCCTGGATAAACAAAATACGCTCCACCAAGCTGCTTGATGTTTCGAAGTCTCTGGAACTCAGGGGTGTTTATGATTCTGACAAGAAGTGGGTGTAACTTCATGTGGCCATGGATGGGATCATTAAACACCTGTGTAAAGAAAAAAAAAAAGAACAGAAAAAAAGAAGATGATGTTCAACTCTTACCCAATGATGAGTAGCAGGCCTCAGTCTTTTTATATTCAATCAAATTATTTTCAAGCAGTGCTAAGTAAGCATGCTGGGTTAACTCTTCTAGTGTCTTTAACAATGGCAGTGGCAGCTTTAGGATGGGATAGTCTTATGAATAATGATATACTACACAAAGACACACATGGACAAACATGTCAGCTCATACAGATAAGCACCTGTTGTCTTTCTTCTCTGGAGCCATTCTGACCTTTAACAGTACCTTGTCTTGACTCACAATGTTTTGTTCCACTTAAAATGTTTTGTTTCCACACTGATGTTACTGAACCTGTTCTAAGAAATTCTGAACAGTACCTTCACCAACATTGTTTTTCTGTGAACCAGATGTAATTATAATTTTATGATTTTATGACCAAACAATATTAAGGTCCATTATCATAAAAGTAATAATTATTCTGTTAACAACAGAAACTGAATTAAGTTCTATTTGCATAGCATCAGGTCACAGCACGTCATCTAAGAGCACTTTACAAAATGAGATCAAGACATTCCACTTTGAAATGCAATGACTCCATTTGAGAAATTATTGATTATAGTGGAGACAAAAAACTTTCTTCTAACAGAAAGAAACCTCCAGTATTAACCAGGCTCCGGGAGGGTGGTCTCAACTAATTGGCCTGAGGGAACAGTGAAGAGAGAAAAGAAGAGCATTTGGCAACAATAACCAATAAAGCAAACTTTTTTTTAGTGTTGTTTTGCTGTTGACACATTACTTTTTTGTAAAGAAATTAAGAAATATTAAGATGATGTGGTATCTTTTTCCATTTCAAGCACTGGACTAGTAATCTCACTTCATGTGACAATTGCTATTCTGACCCAAAGTGCAGCCGTGACTGGCTCTGAATGATGGCTTTACAGCAGACAGCCGCTCCCCACTTCCAGGTATCAGCGCAGAATCTTTTAGTGGTATGCAGTACCAGACCATAATGGCTTACTTTCACCCCTGCTTGGCCTCCAGTAACACTGTGAGTCATTTTTGACTTCAATCCTTCAGTGCATATATTAAACAAATATGTAGAGCTGCTGTTTTGCATTTGTGTAATATTTCTAAAATTAGAAACATCCTGTCTCAGAGTGATGCTGAAAAGCTAATTCATGCATTTATGCTGGATTATTGCAGTTCATTATTATCAGGCTGTCCTAAAAGCTCCCTGAAAAGCCTTCAGCTGATCCAAAATGCTGCAGCTAGAGTACTGACAGGGACTAGAAAGAGAGAGCAGATTTCTCCCATATTGGCTTCTCTTCATTGGCTCCCTGTTAAATCTAGAATAGAATTTAAAATTCTTCTTCTCACATAGCAGGTCTTGAATAATCAGGCCCCATCTTATCTTAAAGACCTTATAGTACCATATCACCCGAATAGAGCACTTCCCTCTCAGACTGCTGGATTACTTGTGGTTCCTAGGATACTTAAGAGTAGAATGGGAGGCAGAGCCTTCAGCTTTCAGGCCCCTCTTCTGTGGAACCAGCTCCCAGTTTGGATTCAGGAGACAGACACCCTCTCTATTTTTAAGATTAGGCTTAAAACTTTCCTTTATGATAAAGCTTATAGTTAGGGCTGGATCAGGTGACCCAGAACCAGCCCTTAGTTATGCTGCTATAGGCCTAGTCTGCTGGGGGGTTCCTATGATGCACTGAGTGTTTCTTTTCATTCACCTCTTTTTACTCTGTTTATACTCCACTCTGCATTTAATCACTAGTTATTAATCTCTGGCTCTCTTCCACAGTGTGTCTTTTGTCCTGTCTCGCTCCCCTCAGCCCCAGACGGTTGTGGCAGATGACTGCCCCTCCCTGAGCCTGGTTCTGCTGGAGGTTTCTTCCTGTACTTTCCCACTGTCGCCAAGTGCTTGCTCATAGAGGGTCGTTTTGACTGTTGGGTTTTCTCTGTATTATTGTAGGGTCTTTACCTTACAATATAAAACATCTTGAGATGACTGTTTGTTGTGATTTGGCGCTATATAAATAAAATTGAATTGAATTCTTGGGGATGATTCTAGTTTAGCTAGATTTAACAACAGGTCACCATGACTGAGATTCCTGTAGCATTTAATGGTCAGTGTGTTTTTGTCCTGTCTCTCTCCCCTCAGCCCCAACCGGTTGCAGCAGATGACGGCCCTTGTATAGGACATAGGATGCAATAAAAAGTGAGATCACTGTCCCAAACAAAAGCCAAAAGTGGGAAAAGGCTTTAACCAGTTCATTTTTCAAACTTTCCTTCATCTTCTGATGGATGAAGGTGAGAACATGTGCTGTCATTATTATTATCATTGTTGTTTTGCTAATCTTTTTCTATGATCACTTCTCATTCTTACCTTTGTTTCCTTTTCGATGGTTTTCTTATTCTGAGAAAGGGAGAGAAGTGGGAGGGAGAAGACAGATTTATTCATTATTGACACTTCGCAGAACACTCACACGAAGAGAAAGAATCTGTCCATGTTTCTCAGTTTTGTCTCAGTTTCTCTGTTGAAAATACAATTTCTTACACCCAAAAATCAAGCTGATCCCAAACTTTATTAAGAATACATGAACTGACACCTTGGTGTTTCATCACAGTCACATACAAGTTGTCATCAATCTGTATTCAGGCTGATTTTGTCAAACAAGTTTACAATGATAAAATATTTTTTTTTTTTACAACATTGCAGCTTGAGTATGATTCATTTATCTGTTTTCCTTGCAGTAAATATTTTGATCACTGCCAGGCCTGTGTGGGCAGAGGGACTGACTCAGCTGGTAAGGGCTGTCACACTGCGGGGAGAATAACGGCCAAGGATGCTGCCTACTGGGGATGTGGACGTCTGGGTCACCTAGCCTAAGACTGCCCCCATGTACCCAGGGACCAGGGAAATGGCAAAGAGTGCATATGATACAGGACCTTGAAGCTGTGCCCCATGCCTCCTTGCACAGAGGAACAGCTCTTGGCCCCACCTGGCTCTGGAGTCACCACCTTGTGCAGAAGATGTGCAGATTGTAATATTGATGGTTGTAATATTGGGAGATTTTAACCTTTATATTGATGATGTGTCCTGTAACATGACTGCTGATCTAATTGCTATCACTGAGACTTTTAATTTAAGGAAACATCTGGTCCCACACTTATAGAAGAGCCACACATTGGATCTTGTATTCTCCCTGGGTTCAAATAAATGATACATATGTGTATATGAATTTCAGTTATGTTGTTCTTTCAGAGGTTCTGAGTTGTATAAATTGTCTGGATAAATAATTGCCTGAGAGAAATCAAGCAATGGTTAAATTACAGCTTCATCCAGTTAAATGCTGATAAAACCAAAACACTGATTATTGCTCCTCACCATATGATGAAATTAGGCAAAATATCAGGGGGATTGTTTTTATCATATAAGGAATATTTCAAAACTCAGATCACTGGTGACAAAGCTGAGCCTGAGATGGTTATTGTTTCTAGGTCATCTTGCAAATTAAAAGTGAGTAAATACAGTCCAGAGATATTTGAATTGGAGGAAATCACTTAGCTATATATTAAAGTTTATAGTTGTATCTTATAAAAAAAAGTCCCTGGCACTTAGAGTAAATGGGGTCAACTTAAAATAACATTACAGTCGCTATATGTGATTTGCACTTCATCGCAACCTACCAAACTGTAAAGTGCAGAATTTTATACAAGCTGTCCTTTTCTTAACTGTTTATCCAAATTAAGGTGCATTCATACTCAGTGTCCCCAGCCTCTCCTCCTGCAAGTGGTGGGTCCACAGGAGGGCGTGCCCATTCACTTTGTTGGGCTGCATCTGACTGAGCCCCATTAGGTGTTCTTTGGAACATGTGTCGCCTGCTCAAACACTTGTCAGAAAGTGTATTAAAAAAGTAAACAAACTCCAGTATAAGAGGAGGTAGATTTATGCTTCTTGTGCTCTGCAGTTGTACTCTTCAATGCAAATCTATCCTCCAACTTTGAAGTCAGTATGTGCATGGTTACTGAGATACTGAAAGTGTGATGGACAGACAGTGGGATGATGGAAAAGTGAGCCCTAAGTTTATCCCTGTCTCTCTGCAGGCGACACAATAAAAAGGAATATTCAGGAAAAAATGACTTTAAAACTCTTCTCTCAGTTCAAGTTGAGCAAACATTTTAATGATGGACAATTATAGTGCAAAAACTTCAGAAAGAAATTAGAAATGGTTCTGGACCTTTTTACTTGGAAAATGGAGTAAATACAGTTCCGGCTTATTTGAATCAGAAAGTGTTTACACATGGTTGGATAATTCTAATACAAATTCAAATACATTTGACTATGTAAACCTCAGTGTTGTTGACCTTCCTCTGGACACGAAAAGAAACTTAAACTGAATCCAAGAGACATTTGAATTTACAAAAAGTTTGTGCAGTTAAGAGGTTTTGCAAATTCACCTTGGAACACTTCTAGGAGCAAACCTGGCATACAAATATGAAAGCAACTGGAATATAAAAAAAATTCTTACAAAAGGCTGAATAAGTAAGCTACATGTACAGTACGTGGCTTAAAAACACATGTATGAGAAACACCTGCAAAAAACTAAATACAAATAACATTTGACTTACCAAACCTGTTAATTAACTAAAGAATTGCAGTAAAACACTCCCGGATCACCCGAGTGATCACTGAACAAGTTTTATTTCATAGTGCCCTCTTCCTCATGATGATTTTTTTATTCTTAGATTTGTTTAATTTTGTTTTGCTGTTGTCTGAGTGTAAAACAGTGTGTGATGCACATTCATTAACTTTCCCTGTTCTGTGATTTGCAGCCACTTTGCTGAATATTCACACAATGTTTAAATTAACTACACTACTTTGCAGTCATCTGTGGTAAGGTTAAGGCCTGGGTTCTTTTTATATTTGAAGCAAATGACCAAAGTTTTCCTTTATCCATCACTCTGGTCACATTCTGCCATTAACAGGGAGGGTTTGTAGAGCAATGATGTGCAATTTGTTTGTCATTTTCATTTGTGTCATTTTTCATTTATGTATTTGTGCACAAATCATTGTCTTCTATTTTCATTTACATTTTACACAGTGTCCAGTCTCTTTAGAGATTTGTTCAATAAATAAGTAATCCAGCTGTCTGGTTTGTATCAAATTTGAGGCCATTTATGGCTCATGTTAAATTACATTTAAATTATTAGTTGAATCTTAGGGTAGAAATTGTCACTGTCACTATCATTTAATGACATTTATATTCAGAAACACAGCAGCAGGCCAAAGAAGCAGAGTAGCCCAATAAGGAAATGTGCATCTTGAGGGCTGGGTCAGCTGCATAACTTTTCCCATTACATACCTAGTATGTAGGTATGCTTCAGAGAAAATCAAACAATACTCGAAGTGTGAAACCTTATCAGAACAATTAAAATGTTGTGACAGTCTTTTTCAGCATTAGCAATACTTTACAGCAGCTGGTTTAATGTCCTGTTCCCTGCAATATCTGCAAACTGTTGTTTTAACAAGGGGACATGCTCCCAGCAAGGCAGACAGAAACTGGCTGGCAATTTGAATCCAGCTTAGATCACTCTGTTCATGCAGACGGCTATCATTGTAGGTGTTAAAGGTGTTACGTATGAGATTTTCTGAACAATTATTGTGGCCAAAATAATTCACTTTAATGATATTATTTCATGTCTGTAGCCTAGAAGATTTGAAGCAAACAGTGCTATCAATTGGCACTGTGTTTTATCTCTTTTTGACAAACGAATTACAAGAAAAAATTAAGGGAGATGGTGAAAGACTGTATCCAGAACTCTTCAAAAACTATACCAAAAAACCTGTAATTCCTATGAAATGTGGTATTAACATTCAGCCATCAAGGGACTGGGGGCTATCCCAGCAGTCATAGGGCAAGTGACCTGTCCAGGGTACATCCTGGACAGGTTACCAGCCTGTCACAGGGCTAACACAATCCAATTTGTAAAAATGTATATACTTCCTAAATGTGAAGACTTGCGTTGTTGCAGTATTGCACTGAAATCTGGCCCATAAAGTAATAATGTTTTGAAAGTGTAGCTTTTTAAAATTTCAATATATCAAGTAACTTGATACAATGTAAAGAGGAAAAAACATCAGGCTTAATATGTTTCATGATGAGATGGAGATGATCATTTAAGCTCATGCAGGCAAAAGTGAAAGCGTGCCTTTCCTGTTATTTTCTTCATTCACCCCATTATTTACTACAGTTTTCTGCAGTTTCTTCTCAATCTCTGTAGGTAATTAACATGCTCAAAAACTCATGAAAGTTTGCACATGCATCACACCTGGTGAAAATTTAAGTATTTTAATGGCATTGGGAAAGGGCCAGCCAAAATGCCTCAGTAGCGCCCCCTAAAGTCGAGCCCTACTGTTGTGTTTCACGTACATTTAGGAAAGATACTACACATATGTATCATATCCAGACGCACAAAAAAATCCTCTTGGAGCCATGCTCTAAACCCAACAGGAAGTCCGCCATTTTTAATTAAACATGCAAATTTGGTGATATGCACCCTTCAGACTTTCACTAATAACTCAAAGGTTTTGGATGTTATCAACTTCATATTTGGTGTGTTAAATCTACACACCAAGGGGAATCTACATTTAAAAAATGGTGAGTTTTTGCCAAGGGGGCGTGGTCCTTATGCCCCCGTGAATTTTGATCATTCGCCAAGAAATTTTGATTGGCTCTCATTAATACCGACATAAACCAATCTGGATCAAACTTTCTCAGTAGGAGGAGGGTCCGCCCCTGAACACATACATATGACAATATTTACTGACAGTTGTAGTGCCACCTAGTGGTAACAGGAAATGTCATGTTTTACACTTTGAGGTCCAGCTCCAAGGTGTTTGAGCAGAACCATCTCAAATTTCCCGTGGAAAGCCTTAAGGAGTTGGTTTTACTGTATTTTCAAAACTGTGAGTTTTCACCAAAGGGCGTGACCCTGGCAGGATGGTAAATTTTGATGTTTCGCCATGAAGACATAAATGGAAGTAACTTAAAGCCACATTGCCCAATCTGCCTCAAACTTCAGTGGTTTGATAAGCCCTCTACCCTGAACACATTGACATGCATAAAGTTCATAAACATTAGGACGCCACCTAGTGGCATTGAAGGTGTCAATTTTTGCCATTTTCAGGCCTCTTATCTGAATCAACTCCTCCTAGAGCATTTCACCCAGTGAGACCAAACTGGCTCCAGATCATCTACACAAGTAGCCCATCAAAGATTGTGCAAGGTTTTACAAAATATTAAACGGCCTAATCATACCAGGCCTTTGAAGTTGGCATTCATTTTTCTCCCTCGCCACCAAAATTGTTTGTGCACTTGTTCGCACATGCTTTGCCCAATCAGCCTGAAAATTTAGTCTCTCATGTACAGACCCAGGCTGAACCCATAACTACAGATTCAAGGCTGTAGGTGCAATAGCGCCCCCTACAGAAACAAATGAAAATTTGGATGACGTCCACAGAATTAGTTTCTCTGAAATGCATGAAAATATGTATCAACAGTCCTGACATAATCCTGATCAGTTTGATGAGCCTCCTGCCCTGAACACATTGATATGTATAAAGTCCATTAATGTTGGAACCTAGTCACCTAGTGGGACTTGGAAATATCATAAAATAGCATGTTTTTTGAGTAGCCCCGGAGCTACATTTTATCTACAGATCTGAAATTTTGCAGACTCATGTAACATCAGTGATTGAGTACACAAAATCTTAGCATCTGTTAAACAAACAAACAAAACAGTACCAAAAACCATGGTTCATGATGTCGTGTCACAAGGTAGGAACAATCATGCAAATCAGCTTCACAGAAAATACCCGTTACACGTGGGGCAGAAATCATGTTCATAGATGAGTTACTGTGTCCAAAGTGTATTCACATTATGTTTTGTTTCATGTATTCATGTTATGTTCACTGCCTGCCAGCATTCCTGTCTTTGGTTTCTCACATCCTCCCTGTTTGCTGTTTGTCTTTGTGTCCCATAAACTGCATGGCAACCTAGCAACCCACAATCTGTTTCAATGGATCAATCTTCTTCCAATTCAGGAATACTGACCAGATACAACCTTTCCCGACCACTTCCAGCAGATAGCTCTTTTTGCTGGACTTCCCTCCAAAATTAATAGTAGTCTGCAGCTTATCCAGAATTCTGCTACAAAGTTGTTCACTATAATGAATAACACAGAGCACATCGGTCCAGTTTTAGCAGAGCTACATTACACGTGGAGTATTCACAGGATTGATTTTAAAATACTCTTTCTTGTATATAAAATCTTAAATGGTCTTGGACCTTCTTATAAACCTTCACTTTACATCCCAACTTGCACTCTTAGATCCTCCATCACTAACCTGTTGGGTGTCCAATACTCCTCACTGAGAAATTTTGGCACTGAAGCTTTCTCAGTATAAACCCCCTAACACTGGAACAGTCTACCTCAAAATATTAGGGAGGGAAACTCAAAAGACAATTTCAAGAAATGTTTAAAAACACACCTTTTTTAATACAAAACAAAACCAAACTGAATTTAATAGGCTTAGGCTGTTGGAGCCTTCCTGTGATGCACCACTCTGCATTTAATCATTAGTTATTATTAAACTCTTGGTCTCTTCCATAGTGTGTCTTTTTGTCCTGCCTCACTCCCAACTGGTTGCAGCAGAAGGCTGCCCCTCCCTGAGCCTGGTTCTAAAAAGAGTTTTTCCTTCCCTCTCTCGCCAATTGCTTTTTCACAGGGGGTCATTTGCTTGTTGGGGTTTTTCTCTGTATTATTGTAGGTTCTTTACTTTACAGTATAAAGAGTCTTGAAGTGACTGTTGTTATGATTTGGTGCTATATAAATAAAGCTGAATTCAACTGAACTGAAATGAACTTGAACTAAAAATGAAGTAATGTAGACAGATAAACTGTTCAGCTCTCAATTCTTAATTTAATTACTATTTTGTGTCTGCCCACAGCAAACATTTCCACATAGAGTCACTGCAGGCTTAACTACATATTCTAATCTTGGTGAAATGTGAAAATTGACATCAATTTAAACATATCAAAATAAAGCAAACTCTCTGGTTTAATCTCAGTGTTTTATCATAAAGCTCCCTGTTCACAGCTGTCCTTTATATCACTGCCATCTTGTGGCCACAGCTGACCCTTCTCTCTGGAAGCAGAATCAATTCTACTTGATTATGGAGCCATTGAACTCTGGATGGATGGATGGATGAACTCTGTGGTGTAGGTGTTCTTATGGACGTGTCAGTGTCCTGTTATCAATAGCCGGAGTTTATCAAGCCGAGAGGTCAGCAGCTGTTTCTGGTTGTTTGTGCATTATGTATAAACCTCCACTGCCTTACAGTAGAGAGAAATAGGTTTTTTTCCTACCTTCCAGTCTTTATCTTCTGGGTCTGCTTCAGGGTACATCCAATTATACACACAACAGAGATGTCCGTTTCCTTTATGGAGAAATAAACATGAAACAGCCAATTGGTGAATGTGTCTGTGAATTATAAAGTAGGCTATTTGTAATATATTTTATTTTATCAGGCATATTTTGTTTCACACTGTCAAGTATTAGAAAGTGGGTGCTTTGTTACATGTTGGTATTTTAATATATTTTAGTTACAGGGAATTGATGATTTTTCTGTTTATGCAAAGCCAACCATCCCCATGTTGTTTTTATAATTAAAGAACATATTATATATTATAATATTACATATTATAATTAAAGAACATATGCACAGCATTACAACCAGGAAAAGACTAATTATAAGTGTTACACTCACAAATCAAAAGTAGTCAATTTTTCATTTAAATATAGCAAAAATGTCAACAGAATTAAAAATATTACTCTGAATCTTTTAGTGTGTATAAAATTTAGCTCTTTAGATTTTGTTTTAATGCAGGTAGTGAATGAATACATTTTATGGCTACAGGTGAGTGCAGCTTTGTCTTCCAGGCAAAACACATTGGAAATGAAACTGTACTTTATTGTCTTATATCTTGCATTGAAACCTCACAGAACATGCTTTATTTGATGAGTAGATGCATGACGTATATAGTGTATATTGTACATAATCAAATAAACATGTTTGTTTGGGGCTCATTCATGTTAACAGGAAATGTTCAGTCATTGTTTGTCTGTTTCTTCCTCTTAAAAATGATTTTTGCAAAGAAGTTTATTCACCTTTTTTTGTCTTCTCCATAGTTTTTGTTTCCTGTGTTTGTTCCCTGTGGTCAGCCTTGTGTTCAGCCTGTGCTATTCTTATTCTTTTTTTAATTATTGTTTGTTGATTTTCTATACTCTACTTTAAATTTTCTGCAAATCCTTCATAGGACAAGTGACTATTTTTTGTCATTTTCACACACTATATATGACACTCAACCCACACCTCAGTGAGGGTGAGAAGCACATGGTCTTCATGAATGTGATCATTAAGGAATAACCTAATGTTGTATGAACTTATAATGTGTATGTTGTAATGTAACCAGATTAAAGCCTCACCTTTTGTTGAAGTTGGTTTCCTGTGTTTTGCATTTGGGTCTTCACTCTTACACTCACACACTGGCAGGGCCTTAAAAAACCACTCGTAACAACCCGCCATAAAGGGAAGCTGCAAGATTTATGAGAGATTTAATGATCAGCTGCAACAGAAATTGGAAGACACACATGTATTTGGATGGCAAATTCAAATACAAATTTAATAAATATATCTAATGTATATATCAATGTGTTTACTTTGAATTTATAGCGGTACTGAGTGACTTTTTCTAACAGTAAAATAAAGAAAAATAATTAATTTCTTCACTGCAGACACTTGTTCAGTCAGATGTTTTTGTTTATCTTTTTAATTGAAATGATTGCATCTGCTACTACTCCTTTGTACACTCTAGGATTTTAAGAAATCCTGTTTGTAGCATTTCTTCCTTCACCAAATGTGACAGAAATATTCCAGAAAACGGATGGTGTAAATTATTTATCATAAGTCTGGTTTTACTTGACCTTTCAACACAATTTAAAACTCTTATATAATTTGAAGTCTGTTTTGTTCCGTCAACTCCAGAGGATTAATTACCTTGACCATGGCAATCAAACTTTAGTCTGTATAAAAAAAAAAGATGTTTTTTCACAGTTTTGCATTTGGCTAGGGTCAGTGTCACTACTGGTAGCATGAGGTGATACCTGGACCCTACAGAGGATGCACAGGTAGTCCAGCTCCTCCAGAATAGCACATCAAGACATGCCATTGCCAGAAGAATCCAGGAGCCAGGCAGTTACTGCTCCTTTGTGCAAGGAGCACTGTCAGAGCTACAAAATGACCTCCAGCCGCTGGTGTGAGTCTCTCTGACCAAATAATCAGAAACAAACTTCATGAGGGTGGCCTGAGGGTCCGGTATCCTCTAGTGGCTCTCATTGTCTGGCATTTGCCATAGAATACCAGAATTGGCAGGTCCACCACTGGCACCCTTTCTTTGCTTTTCACAGATGAGAGCGACTTCACCCTGACCACATGTTACAGATGTGAAAGAGTCTGGAGAAGCCATGGAAAATGTTTTGCTGCCTGTAACACTCACAGACAGACAGACAGACAGACAGACATCTTTATTGATCCCACTATTGGGAAATTAACTTGTCTATAGGAATGGCACTACAAATAGGAATAATAAAGAATAAATAAAAAAAATTAACAATAATATGAAAAAAATGATTAAAAAAATGACGATAACAAGAAAATAATAAATAACAGAAGAAAATAATCATTTATAAATATATATCTCATATACAGAAAAAAAAGAGTTGCAACACCAGCAGCAGAAGACCGCACACAGTTTGTGCAATGAAGGAAACATTATTGCAGTAAAAACAAGACATTTGTGCAATGAGCAGGCATTGGGACAGTGTAGGTTTGTGTACATAGTATGTATGTTTGTGAATATACTGTATAAGCATGTAAGATGCCATGATGATGTTTTAAGTCCAGTCCAGTCAAATGTCCTCAGAATTTTTCAGGTGTATATGTCTATGGTGTGGGTTAGTTATACAGTCTTATTGCAGGAAGGATTTGCTGTATCGTTCCTTTGAGCAGCAGGTTTGTAAATATCTATTGCTGAATTTACTTTTAATATTGTCTACTGTGTTGTGAAGGGGATGGGAGGCATTGTTCATCGGACTTCCCAATGGTTCCTACTTCGCCCGAGCCTGAGAATAATGAGCCTGAGATTGATGGTCTCAAGCTGCCTAAACCTATGCCCAAGGGTTCCAGTCTGGATGTGTCTGGGCGCCCGGGTGGCTTAGTGGTGAAGCCGGCGACCACATACGTATGCCGCGCGTTGTGGTGCGGGCGGCGCGAGTTCGAGTCTCGGCCTGTCGCCAACTTGCCCGTGTGTCTTCCCTGGTATCTTCCCCCTGTTTCCTGTCTCTCTCCACTGCTAACAAAAGCTGCTGTGGCCAAAAGAAAAAAAATTTGGATGTGTCTGGTTGACTTTTAAGATTTCAAGGAGTCATTGTCAATCAGAACAGTCATTTTCAGTCATGGTAACCAGCATGACTGAGGAGGACGCTGAGCAGATAGGTTGATGCAGGTCAAAATTTTGGAAGTACCTCTCATATCTCTTTGAAACTTAAAAAAAAAAAAAAAAAGAAAAGTTCATTTAACCTTTGCACCTAGCTTAAATGTTTAAAATTGCAAAAAAAATGGAAATGTGTTGAGGACATTGTGTGCTCACAGTCAGCTACATTGTGTTCATTGTACCAGTGTTGCACTTAAAGAAAACCTGTATATGCACAGTGTGATTTTTTTTTTTAAATGGCAAAGTGACTTGAGCAGAAAGCCTCCTTGTCAAAGTTCATTCCCTGTCCATGCCGACCCTGCGGGTTATACTGGTCTTCACAATTGACAGAAAAAATAATAATGAATTATACATTCATGTTTGTCTGCTTGTAATAAATAGTAGTATCAAAAACATACTCATTTAAAATCTGTATTTTGTATGTACTTGGGTTATTTGTCTAATATCAAAATTTGTGCTTACACAAAGAAAGTGTGTTGTCCTCAACTAGACACACAGATGTGTTAATTAAGTGAGTTATTTTTTAACTTACACTCTCAAAACTGATGTGTTATCTAAATGTACTTTTTATTGTAATATGAAACCTCTGCAATATTTTACATTCATAGTAAATCACCTTGCTTGATTTTTCATTGTAGAAGTGTGTCTTCACTGGAGTGTAGATTTTAACTTTTTTGTCAGCACTTTTCCTAAAGAGTAAAAAACAAAACAAAAACATAACAAGAAGAAAACAGAATAAAAAACACTGAATTAACTGAGTGGAGAATTCAACTTGGTTCAACATAAGACACTTACCCGATGCCAGTCTTCTCCAAAAGAGCAGGATTATCAGTAGTGATATTGTATTCTGAAAAATGTCAGTAGTTATGAGGTGTTATGACAAGTACATTAAAAGTACTGGTGGCCACCAGTGCCACCTTTCTGGTGGCAAAAATCCCTTGGACCTACAAGTTCTTGAACACATAATTACCAGGTCTTGGTAGATGTTAATAAGGTGCATATGAGCCTTAGTGATTTTATTCACCATATTAATTCAAAAGCAATGCAAAAGCAGTAAGGAGGAAGGCATGCTAAAATCATAATAAATATAAACTACTGAGAATACTTTAACTTTCTGTGATTGGCATTATTATGAGTTGGACATCGATAACATATTAGCTTTTATGTTATATGCTATGGAAATAACATTGAGAGCTGAGTTACTAGAGTGACTAATCAGTTGAGCTATTACATACACATCCAGCAAATTCTTAGACCCATTTTATCCATCTCAAAACTACAGAAATACACTCACACACACCACTGAAAACCAAGATTTAATGTGAACAGGAAGGTGTTTTGTTTTATTTTATTTTTTTATTTCACCTTTATTTATATAGGTAGTCCCCTTGAGACTCAGTGTCTCATTTGCAAGAGAGACCTGTTTCCAAAAAATAATAATTTGTGTGAACAGGAAGGCATTTTGGCTAAACAGGAATGCATTTCGGTAATATGTGTGAGAGCGTGTCAGTACAGGAAGGCATTTTGTGTGAACAGGAAGGCATTTCAGTATTGTGTGTGTGTGTATTTTAGTTGTACAATAACCCTACTTATTTAGAAATGTGAGTTATCGCTCTCATGCCATTACCAAGTGTATCACAGAACACAGGCCATATTGCATTTTATGGATAAATTAGCCATGCCAGAGATACAAATTGACTATATCATTTAATCTAGCCATTAAATTAATCAATATAAATAACTACATTTTATGACTAAAATAGTATGTCTTTACATTTATCAGTCATATTGTCTCAGAAACTGACACACATCTTCCACTGTGAATCACTGAGGAAGTGCCATTGATTCTGTCTTCTTTGCCATACCATGTCTTCAGAACTGAATCTAGGTAAAAAGCGATGTTTCAATAATATTATTGAACCTGTTCTAAAAATTATCTGCACTCTACCAAAAACAGTGTATTCTTTTTCTCTGCTCTATGTGATTATTATTAGCTTACCTAAAATTATTTCCCTTACTTTCACCAATAATATTAAATTCCATATTTTAACAATCATAAATTCCAATCAAGCTTTTCTTTTTTAACCATAAAGTTCAGTGTTATTTGTATCATATCACAACATAAATCATCTTTGACCTTCCAGTTTTATGTTGAAAAATGCTGAGATTCCTCTTAAGAATTCATTGGTAATGAAAACTGAAAGTCGTATAGAGATATTTTCACTGCCCTTGTGCAGATTTATATAAATATGGCAGAAAGTACTGTCTCTCTCTCTGTGTTTGTGTGTGTGTGTGTGTGTGTCTTATTAATAAACTCTGTTTGATTTTCTATACAACTTCATTTGCTTTGATGAAAGACAATATCAATAAGCAATGATAAGTTTGATGATTTACTTATTACAGTGAAAAACTGAATTTACTAAAGTTTTTTGCAGTTAATCTCCTCACTCCAGGTTTGCACACTGCTGTGAGGAAAGCTGGCATACAAATGGCAACAAATATATTAAAATATTCTTGCATAATGGTCAGTGAGAACTAGGAAAAAGCTAAGATGGAAAAAACATACAGCACTTGGCTGCTACTTGCTCTATGGGGGTTAGGCCAGTAAGAGTGTACTTAGTTTTCAGAAGCCTCTTTTAGCCCTGAAAACTGTTTTTATGAGGTTAAAGTTTGCAGTAAAAAAATCTCCATACGATCATTTCATGCTGCAACTGGTTTCATGATTATATTTGATATTTGATCTCTTTTGCTGGAGTCTGTATAACAGTGTGATGTACATTTACATTAAATTAACAGCACTTTGTGGATATCTGGATTAAGGTCTGTTTTTTTAGTTAGAGTAAATGGTTATGGTTTACATTGACCAGTTTCTATGGCCCCTCCTGGAGCTGATAGGCAGGGTTTATAGCCACATGCTGTTCAAGCTACTGTACAGGCAGTTGTTTTTCAATTTTGAATGATTTTGTGGCAAGGCATTAGGTTTTAGTTTTACAGCAGTATCACAATCAGCACTAGATCAGGTCCCAGTTGGATCTGTCATTGTCCTAGTGTGTGTTGTGTTTTGAGGGTCATGAATTCTTGCTGCATGCATGTGAGGTTTTATTGTTACTCCATTTGAGTTTTTGATTTTTGTTTTGCTTTATAGTCATTTTGTAATAAGTATCAGTTTCTCATCCTGTTTTCTTCATGTCTTGGTTTCTGTTACTAGTATTAAGTTTTTTCAGCACTTCTTGTTCTTTTCCTCAATCTCAATGAGTCCAGTGTTTCCTTGTCTCATATTTGTTAAGTGTTCATGTTCATGTTGGTATAAGTTGCCTTTTGTTTTACTTTGAAGATTTTTATTTCATGTCCTGTGTTAATTTTGCTTCCTGGCTCTCTGATTGTTCTGCTTGTTTTCACACATATATGATTGCTTGCAACTGTGTCTCATCAACCTTTTGTTGGTCATTCCCTACCCCTTTAACATTCCTGGCATTCATTTTCACATGTATTTGGGCCCGTATAAGGGCCCTAGGATTGTTAAAGGGCTAATCAACCCATTGTTTAAAAGTTGTCCCGTCTTCTGCATAGTTTTTGTCAGTGTTTCCTGTGTTTGTTCCCTCTGTCCAACCCTGTGTTATCTTTGCTTTTTTTTTTTTTTTTTAGGGGGGGGGGTTATTTACTTTCTAGACTCTATTTTACATTTTCTGTTAATAACCATATTAAAGACTCACCTTTTGCTGAAGTCGGTCTCCTGCATTCTGCATCTGGGTCCTCACCCTTAAACTCTGCACACACTGACAGAACCTTCAGAAACCACTTGTAACGACCCGTCATAAAAGGAAGCTGCAAGATTTAAAAGAGATTTAATGAGCGCCTCGAGAGAAACTGGCTGCTGCTCAGGATGGAAGCCATGTAGAAGGCATGTTTTTGAATAGCAACTTCAATATACATTTAATTATGTCTAATATATCAGTGTTATTGACATTTTTCTGGGCACAGAAAGAAATTTACACTAATCTGATTGAATCCAGGATAACTTCAAACTATTGGATTATTGTGATTTAAAAAAAAATCTAATCAGTCTGCCTGCAATACAGAACAAAACTCATTGTATGGGTGGAGGTACTGTTATGGTATTTATTTCTTTTTTTGTTTATTTGTTTATTTTGACTTTATAGTCATATTTAAGTTTGATTTAGGATTTTTTTTAACATTAAAATAACAAGAAAATCTTATTTTCTTCTCTGCAGACTATTATTCAGTCAAGTGTATTTGTTTTTTAAATGATACTCTAGGATTTTGAGAAATCCGTCTTCAAGAAATATGTTTTTTTTTTCTTAATCAAAATTGTTAAATCACCCAAGACAACAACAAAACAAAACAAAACTGCTAAAAGACACACAATTATTGTTACCAAGTTAGAACAAAACCAAATACAGAAATTTGAACACAGAATCTTTTGTGGAAAAAAACTCAGACACTTGTAACTAGACATTTTTTAAATTACAAATTAAACATTTTTTAGGATCTAGTTTTTTTCCCTTAGTTTTAAATTTGGCTAGGGTCAGTCTCACTACTAGAAGTATGATGCGATATCTGGACACTACAGTGGGTGTACTGGTAGTTCAACTCCTCCATGACTCCCAGCTTTATCTATCCATGACGCCCCATAACACACATCAGTTAGCTAAACTGCAGGATTGTCTTAAAGACATAAAGGCTTGGATGACCTCTAATTTCCTGCTTCTAAATTCAGATAAAACAGAAGTTATTGTACTTTGCCCCACAAATCTTAGTAACACAGTGTCTTCAGGCACTTACTTTGACACTTACTTTAAATCGCATTACTTTGGCCTCCAGTAACACTGTAAGGAATCTTGGAGTTATTTTTGACCAGGATATGTCCTTTAATGCGCATATTACACAAATATGTAGGACTGCTTTTCTACATTTGCACAATATTTTTAAAACTAGAAACATCCAGTATCAGTGGGATGTATTATGTTTTACTTCTAGGCTGGACTATTGTAATTCATTACTATCAGACTGTCCTAAAAGCTCTCTGAAAAGCCTTCAGCTGATCCAGAATTCTGCAGTTAGAGAACTGACAGGGACTAGAAAGAGAGAGCATATTTTTCCCATCCCTTCATTGGCTCCCTGGTAAATCCCAAATTGAATTTAAAATCTTCTCTTCACATGCAAAGTATTGAATAATCAGGCCCTATCGTATCTTAAAGACCTCATAGTACCATTTCACCCCAACAGAGCACTTCGCTCCCAGATTTCTGGCTTACTTGTGGTTCCTAGGATAATTAAGAGTAGAATGGGAGGCAGAGCCTTCAGCTTTCAGGCTCCTCTTCTGTGGAACCAGCTCCCAGCTTGGATTCGGGAGACAGACACCCTCTCTATTTTAAAAATTAAGCTTAAGACTAACCTTTTTGATAAAGCTTATAGTTAGGGCTTGATCAGGTGACCCAGAACCATCCCTCACTTATGCTGCAATAGGCCAGGGCTGCTGGGGGGTTCCTATGATGCACTGATTGTTTCTTTTCATTCACCTCTTTTACCAGTCTGTATTTAATTATTAATTGTTATTAATCTCTGGCTCTTTTCCACAATGTGGCTTTTGTTCTGTCTCCCTCCCTTCAGCCCCAACCAGTCGTGACAGATGATAATGATTTGGATTAGCTAGCCCTAATAAAAAAAAAGGGGATGTTCAGCAAAAAAAAAAAAAAAAGACTTAAATAACATCTTAGTACTGCAATCACTGAGCATTTAAAGTACATTATAGGATCAAGTTACAAATGATTTCATAGGCCAACCTTCCAAGTATAATGGGACAAATACAGCATAGGGTTATTTTGAAATGATAGCAAACCCAAAAACAGAAATGAAATGAAAATCACCAATTGACCTAACCTCATGCATGTCTTTGGATGTGAGGGGGAAGCCTGATTACCCAGAGATAACCCAACACAGACACAGGAAGGACATACAAACTCCACACAGAAAGGCTCAGGCCTGGGGTCTAGTCTCAGTGGGAGAAAATGCTTCATAAATCCTATGGTAAATTTGAGTGTGCAGGTATTTTTAAAATGACTTTTTATTATATCCCTCAATCACTTCAAGCTTGTAGCAGATATCTTGAGGATGGGCAGTTTTGGTGCAAAGTGGTTTAAACTTTACGATGAAGTTAATGGTTGAAGTTGTACTGACCACAGGAAAATGGAGCATACACAGTGCAGGCATATTTGAATCAGAAGGCATTTCAACATGTACTTGGATTTAAAAAAAAAAACTAACTCAAATACAATTAAAGCTGCAAGCAGCGATAAGAGGGCCCTTGCATCCAGGCGTGCATCAAGGCATGCCATAGTCAAGCAGTGCTACAGTTCATGCATGCTCAGGATGCAAGAGATCACGTGTTTTAAGCCCAGGAGGTTATTCGGGTGTTATGCCATTCAGCTGCTGAACGTCTCCCATGCCCACTAGGTGGCGTTGGTGAGTGCCCACTAATTACATGTCATGCTGCTGTATATAATGGAGCAATGAAAATTTCATGCTCATGTGATGATGATTATCAACCTACTGCTGATTTCCTGCTGCCACTATGTGGTACTATGAGTGTGAGCAAATATCGGCACATAGATGTCGCCGGACTCAGACTCTCATCAAGCTTGTGAAGTTTGGGACAGATTGGACAATGTATATTTGAGAATTGACAATATTGTGTCCTTTGGCAAATGATCGAAATTTGGCATAGCATTATGCCAAAATTTAGTTTTTTGTTCTTTCACGAAAACTAACAAGCTTCACAATTTAACGTCACCAAGGTTTTTGGATTGAACTCATCAAAGATCATGTTGCTCTTCTGAAATCCCTAGGAGGAGTTTGTGAAAGGCCTAAAAATGGCAAAAAAAAAAAAAAAAAAAAAAAAAAAAAGTCACCAAAATTAAATTTAAAACGGCTTACTTCCTGTTTTGCTTCGGGTATACAGCACCAGTTGTAAATGACCTTCAAATGATTAGACATGTTTAAGTAGTGTTTTCATTCATTCCTTTGGTAAATGCTTGTGATGTTTGATGTATGGGTGAATTCGGGATTTTGTTTTGAAGTTTATGCTTTTATTTTGAAAGATGAACTACCGCTGAAACAGGAAAAAAGGACTCGGTAGTAACGTTGGATTTACGATGGTAAAAGTATGCCTGTAACAAAGAAATATGAACGTCATCAAGGTTAATAAGCTCCTGGCTGACAGTGGCACAAGGTTTGTTAATGTTTTATTCGGGCAGTAAGTTCTGTGCACTCATATTGTTACTTGATCGCGTCCATATATGGAGTAATGTGTAGCTGTAAGCTAGCGATCGTAATGTGTTACAGGGAATCGGGATGCTGTAGTTTTGTTATCATTGTATGTTATTTTACCAGTAAGGGTCTCAACAGCTCAAACTTGATGTACAAATTATAGTTTATGTGTAAGTAAGATGTATGTTACATCAGTATTTCAGTTTAAGATAGTAATCTTTGATTCATTTGTTTCCTAGCTCTTACATTGTGTTTACAAAAGGTTTCAAGGATTCAAGTCTTCAGTAAAGTTTCTGTGAACCATCAGTATAAGAGACCATCATTCAGTCGGGGATGCTACACCAGTCAAACGCTCCAAGAGACTTTTTTGCATGTCTCAGAGTGTTACATGAGACACTGTGGAGCCGTTTTGCCATATTCAGTAATCAGAGTGATAAAACCTAAAAGCCTTCATCATGTCAGATGTGTGTGCCAAATTTCATGACTTTTTAAGCTTTCCAAGTCGCAACAACCACCTCCCGTTTCAAACTGCAATGCCACCAGGGTGTGCTGTTAAATGAACAATTTTTTTGTACTGAAGCATCATCATTTTTATTGAGACAAATTTTGAAATCACATTTGCCTGACTTCCTGTTGGGTTTTGGGTATGGCTCCAAGAGAATTTGTTGCATGTCTCAGTATGTAACATGAGCCTGCAAAATTTCAGATACATAGCTAAAATGTAGCTCTGGGGCTGATTTTTCTAGGTGGGGATGGGGAGCCATTTTGCCACATTCAGTGATTAGAACAATTAAACCTGAATGCTTCCATGATGACAGAGATGTGTGACAAATTTCATAAGTTTTTGAACTTTTCAAGCCCCTCATCAAGCACTTCCTGCTTCATGGCAAATCGACTTGCCACCGGGATGCGCCATTAAACAAAAACTCACAATTTCTGATGAGGTCTGATGTTTATTTAGACCACTTTTTAGGTGGATGGGGTAAAACCCTGGACAAGTCGCAGAGCCAACACAGATAAATTCACCTAATTAATTAAAAATGGCGGACTTCCTGTAGGGTGTAGGCTTTCGCTCCATGAGGATGTTTTGAGTATTTTGATATGTTAAACATATGTACCAAATTTCATACTTACACGTGAAAGGCGGCATAGGAGCTCGTCTTTAGGGGGTGCTTTAGAGCCATTTTAGAAGGCCTATGTCTGAAATCATTAAAATACATACATTTTCACCATACCTAAAACGTGTGAAAATTTTAATGAGATTTTGAGCATGTTCTCAAAAAGCGATTCATTTGACAAAAAAATAAGAAGAAATGGAACAAGTACTATAGGGTACAAGTATCAAATTCAAGGCCCGTGAGCCAGATCCAGCCCGCGACATAATTATATACGGCCCGCGAGATCATTTCATATAACTATTATTAATAACCAGTAAATAGCACTCCCATCCTATACTACAAATCCCACTATGCACTCCAACAGCTGCCACGCAGGTCAAGACCTGTGCACGAACGTTTTCCCACATTGCCAATGACACATTGATCAGTGGTCAGCAGATAAAAAAAAATTGGTCAGCACTTTTGACAACGACATTTAAGCTAGCCTGACCCCCAAAAATGGCCAAACAAAATGTGGACTTTGAAAACAGATGGGAGGCAGAGTATGTGTTAACCTGTGTCTATTTTCCCTGCCTGCTATGTGTGCTTTTTGCTGATAAACTGGACACACTGCCTACTGAGTTTATGCGCCGCTTTGCCAACTTTGAAGCGCAGAAATGTAACTTTGAACTGCTCAGAGCTCCATTTGCAGTTGACGTAGAGAAAGCTCTGGCAAACAGATGGAACTGATAGAACTCCACCGTAACAGCACACTGGGGACAAAGTGTGACTGTGTGGTCTGCACCCAATTACCCAATGGCGCCTACATGCTGCTTGAATGCTCTGGATGTTTGGTAGCAGTTTTTCACTGTGGTGAAGATGAACAAAACCACACAAAAAGTCACCTCACTGATGCACATCTCCACATCATCCTGAGAGCTTCCACAGCTCAGAGGCTAACCCTAAACACAGATGAACTTGCAGCCATGCATCTGGCTCGCAGAAATGAAAATTAAATAGCCTTTTGTTTCTTGTTTCTTGACTTTTTTTTGCTGACGTCACATAACAGTTTTTACCTGAAAAACGTGCAAATTTTCATCAGCTTAAAATATTTTCATTTTGCCCTATGTTATTTTTAAAGAAAAATATAGTTTTATATTTTAATGCGTTCAGAAAAAGTTGCCGTACTCTGGCTATTCAAATTCACAATAATTAAATTATTTTCAGTTTAAGACTGTTCAATAAATAGTTAATCGTGTTTGGCGACTGTATTTTCAATTTTGGCTCGGTTCGTGATTAAGTTTGATTGAAAAGGGCCTTTGCACTCTCTGCTTGGGCCTTAACCCTCTACAGCACAGCGTTGCCCTGGTGCAACAGAAAGTTTTTCTAAGCCCAATGCCCAGTACATGTGAACTTAAATGATGCAAACCAATCAGAATGTTTTAAAAAGGATTACATTTCAGTCCAATAACATGTTGGAGTCACTATCAAGCATGATTTGTAGGCGGGACATCATTTTCTGACACATTGTCCAAGCAGCACATGGTGTGAGAAGAAGGTAAGAATAACTGCCCTAGTAATCATTTAAAGTGACATAAATCCTAAATTTAAAAAATACAGGAGTGTTTATGAAGTTGTAGAGAGGGATTTTGTCAGGTTCTTTGAATTTTTAAAAATTTTGCATTTTCAGAAATTCAGTTTTTCTTTTCGTTGCCTCAGGGCAACGTTGTGCAGTAAGGGTACTTCTAGAGGGAGACTTATAGGCTTGGGCTTAGGGCACCTTAGGTAAGGTAAGGTAACCCAAACACTCAAAAAAAGGTGGTACCACTGCCTTTACTTTGATATACATGGCAGTGGTGACATGCTGGCTGCTTTACAGACTGGACTGCACTGACAATGGGATGACAAAAAGTGACCGCATGCATGTGTATGGATTCAAATCCCAAACTGCACAAAGTGTGTGCAGTTCTGTGCAAAGTCTGTCCAAATCAAAAAAAGAAAAGCAAGAGAGGGCAAACCAGAGGTGGGATATCTCAAAAGTATGAGGAGAAGAGGAAGTAGCAGGGGCCCATGGCCCCATTCCTTATCATAATATCTATCCGCTTGGACAGTTCATCACAATGGCCAACAATATGTGAGAACAAATAATAAATTAGACTTATGTAACACTTTTCAAGATATTTAAAGATGCTTTACAATTTCATGCACTATTCATTCACACCTCAATGATACTTGGTGGTGGAAGGCTACTAATGTAGTCTTCCACCACCGTGCTTCCAATTTGCCATAGGTGCAAATTGGAAGCACGGCTGCCAATTTGCTGCCAAATTGCACCTACGGCCTCTCCGACCACACCACACAACCATACTAATACTTTGGCAACGTGGGTTAAGTGTCTTCACAACATGCGCTCAGGAACACCAAAAGCAGTGTGTATAAAATGTAATGTGCACCTGTGTTTTACAGCATACAAGAACTGTTTTGTGAAGTTTCACACACACAGAATGACAGTAATGTCTCACAACATGAGTATCAACATGGCATAACAATGGGCCACACAAACCTGAGCCTATATGTTTCAAGTGTTTTTCAGTTCTTTGTTTCATCATTTGTTGATATTTTTGGAAACACTTCTGGTGTTTTTATTGCTCTGTAACAGTTGCCTTATGATCTATGAGTTAATAATTTTCTCTGTAGATTTATACCATTGTTGGGCAACGAAAAAATAACTGAAATATAAAAAAATAGTTTGGGCAATTAAATGGCCCAAAGTGAATCAGTAAATGATGTCAAATAATTTTCAGCATGTACCATCACAATGTGTGCAGTAGAGGGTTTTAAGAAAATAAAAATTTCTTACATAAGGCTGAATGACTTAAACCCAGAGCTACATGTGCATGGCTTAAAAACACATATATGAGATAAACTCCTGCAAAAAATACCCAAAGTCCAGTTTGACTTATCAGACTTCTTTATGAACTAAACAACTGCAGTAAAACACTCCCAGAGTGATTTCTGAACAAGGTTTTCTTCATTTCACAGTGCCCTCTTCCTCAAGATGATTTTTGTCTCTGACTTTGTTTAATTTGTGTACAACAGTGTGTGATACACATTCATTAACATTTCTTGTCCTGTGACCTGCCACAGCTTTCTGATACTTTTGCTAAATATTCAGTGTTTAAATTAGCTACATTACTTTGTGGTCGTCTGTGTTAAGGTTAAAATCTGGGTTCTGTTTTACTTGAAGTAAACAACCAGCCAGTCTGGTTACTGTACATTCTGGCATTAACAGGGTTTGTAGAGCATTGATGTACAGTTTAATGTATTTTACAGTTGGTTTGTCATTTTTCATTTGTGTATGATTTTGATAAGCAGTTGTAAGGCAATAGGTTTTAGTCTTAACAAAACTGTGTCACGTTCAGCATCAAACAAAAGTCTTGCAGCTGGTTTCCCAGATCTGTACAGACTGTTAAAAGAAAAGAGGATGCTACATGGTGGTAATGTGGACCTCTCCTAACTTCTATGAGACATGTTGCTGCCATCAAATTCAAAGTAACCTTATTTCTTAGATATATTTTCATGTTCTCTGGTGAATAAAATATGCAGTTAAATTCAAATGTATTTATATTGCACCCAATCACAACAGTGGCTTCAAGACCCTTTATACTGTAAGGTAAAAACTCTAATTATAGAGGAAACCCAAGAATCAAAACAATGCCCAGCAGGGGCGTGGTGCCCGAACGGCCGGTCATTTCTAAGCCGAACCGGCCAGTGATCAGATTTTTTTTTTTTTTTTTTTTTACCCAATTAAGCACAGCAGCGCTCGCGCGGCCACAGGTGCCGACAGTCATGGTCGGTCGCGAACGTTTTGGCTGTAAGAGCTGGCTCTTTGAAGTGAATGACAGGAGCTGGCTCTTTTTTCATCAGGAGGGGCTACAAACACAACAGCCCAGCAGTGTTACCGGTAATTTCGTTGACGAAATATTTTCGTCATAGTTTTCGCCAACGACCCTTTTTTCATGAGTAAAACGAAACGATAACTAAATAAAAACTACCTAAAAGGATAAAAAAGATGACCAAATTAATTGACACTTTCGTCAACGAATGAAAACGAGACGAAAATGCTTGGTGGAGGAATCCAATCAGAACTGATTTTATTTTGTGACAGGACAAGTTAGGAAAACATCCAATCAAACGCACAGTTGCACAAATTTGCTCTAAAGGACAAACTATCCTTTGATTTGTTGTTACTTCCAATAGAACTAAGTTATGTAAACAATGTCAGTAGGGAGAAAGAGAAAAGCTGATGTATGGACACATTTGTCCTTTGATGTTGTGACAAACAAAATGATTTGTAAACCGCATTATAAGGCGCAATATCAATGAACGCGTCTATTTTCATATATAAGGTGCACCGGGTTATAAGGCGCATGATAAAACATATGTAGAACGAAACAAAAGCGTCAGGTAAGTCGAACTTTATTCAACTCATTCACAATAACTTAGAGTATTGTTCAGTTGTAACTACAGAAAAATACACTCACATTTTAAATAATTCATCTTCCACAAATCCATCAAATTTCTCATCTTCAGTGTCTGAGTTGAACAGTTGGGCGAGCATGCCGGGTTCCCTCTCATTATCCGAGTCAGTCTCGTTGTTGTTACTGTTTTGTTTTGGTTGCGTCACACAGCAACCATTTAATTGTTAATAAAAGGGCAACTTTTGCTGGCAATCTCTTGCCATTTTCTTCAACTTCTTAACAGATGCTACAATATATTCTTTATTAATGAAGGTAAGAACAAGTCATTTTTTTCATTTTATATATAAGCCCTTCATAAATCCTGTGCACCTGTCTATTTACCGATATAAGCAATTAAAAAAAATTTTTTTTAACTAAAAAAAAAAAAAAAAAGGAAATCCCTTTTTGACACAACACCGGAAACCTGAAATCTCCGCTGTCACCGTGTTTTGTGTACATACATCGCTCGTACTGCTTGTACGCTGTGGCATCGCCCGGACCTCTCTTTGGCACTGAGGGGGACAGCACACACACACACACACACCCGGACCTCGATTCGTCCTTTAGTAACTTTTGAGACAGCCCACAGCGAGTTTTGTTACACAAAAGTTGGCAACAGTGCCAGCCGCTAATCGCCAGATTACGCACAAATATACGGGCCAACATAGACGAAAATAGGCCAGGAACATGTAGAATAAAATCCATCAACGTTTTCTGTGGTTTACTGCGTACGGTTTCTATTTTTGGAACAATGCTTCCACTTCTCGTTGAATTTATCTCCGGCGGCTTTGGCTGCTTTCCACACCTGCTGCGCCGCACTCACAGCTTGTTCCCGTCTAATATCATCAATAGATGAATCACTCAGATAAATTAAAGATGTAGTCAACAATAAAATTAAAACAAACTTTGTTTAAGACACTTTTTTTAATATAACTTCCTGCTTTCAGGAAACTTTCAGTAAACTTTATCAATAACATGTTATACCCATAAGGCCAACCATTTTCACCTACAATAATCACCATTTAAAATCCTAATATTATGTAGTATGTAATAGTGTTAAGTATATAATAGTGTTAAGTGTGTGTTAATTACCTTAGCCATGTCAATGAACTTCAGTCTGTCCGAAAAGGATGTCTCTGTTACTAAGGTCAAGTTTTGACTACTACATGTATGTACTTCAAGCTCTCCTCTTTATATTATGGTGTAAATTTGGTTTCTGAACTCCTCCCCTGTGTTTTCTGTCTCTGTGAATGTGTATCTATGGGTGTGGTGCTCCTTGTCTCCTGCCAAATGCAGACTATCCTCTGATCACTGCTGTAATACCTGTGCTGTGTATAAGATTTAGTGAGATCTATTTTCAGAAATCAAACATAGCTTTCATACTTATAAGTAACTATGTGTATTTGTTAGCTTAGACCCAGCCATCTACACTTGGAGTTTCTATAGTAGCCCAGTGGGACAAGCCTAATACTGTCATGAAGAAAAGGCATGTTTTTACATTTAAGTTGCAGCCAGGTGGTGGGTATTTAATACTAACTGCAAGACACCACCAGTTGCTACAAACTGGTCCTTTAAGCTTCAAGCCTGCCAACCTCTCACTGAGCACCCATGCTCCCTCTCTAGCCTTCTAAACCTACTCAGTCATCAGCCGCTCTTACAGTTTATTAGCAACAGTAGATCATCCACAGAACTTTCCCCTCATATTGGCATAGTTTTGCTATTGTGGCATTATGCTGATTTTCCCACTTAGTAAATACATCTGTTAAAGTGCTTTAAAAGTGTGGATTTTTATGTTATTTTTTTGTTTTCTTTTACATTTTATCAAGTAATTTGATACAATGTGCAGTGAGGAGGAACAAAAAACATCAGGCTTAATGTGCTTAAGGATGAGATGAGGATGATTATTGATTATTGTGTTTCTGTGTGCGTTTGTGCGTGTTTGTGTGTGGGTGGGGATAAATCACACTAGTACAAAGCTCTCTGAGTGCTCACCTGAGTAGAAAGGTACAATGTAAGTGTGAGACCTAAGTTGATGCTTCAATCTTAAAAATGATCCATCTGTCTTTTTTAGTTAGATATGTACCACAGGCCTTCAAGGTGGCTGTAATTAAATCGCTACTTAAAAAGCCATCACTTGACCCAGCTGTTTTAGTTAATTACAGGCCAATCTCCAACCTTCCTTTTCTCTCAAAGATTCTTGAAAGAGTAGTTGTAAAACAGCTAACTGATCATCTGCAGAGGAACGGTTTATCTGAAGAGTTTCAGTCAGGTTTCAGAATTCATCACAGTAGAGAAACAGCATTAGTGAAGGTTACAAATGATCTTCTTAAAACCTCTAACAGTGGACTCATCTCTGTTCTTGTCCTGTTGGACCTCAGTGCAGCTTTTGATACTGTTGACCATAACATTTTATTACAGAGATTAGAGCATACTATAGGTATTGAAGGTACTGCACTGCAGTGGTTTGAATCATATTTATCTAATAGACTCCAATTTGTTCATGTAAATGGGGAGTTCCACAGGGTTCTGTGTTAGGACCAATTTTATTTACATTATATATGCTTCCCTTAGGCAGTATTATTAGAAAGCATTGCATAAATTTTCGTTGTTATGCAGATGATACTCAGCTTTATCTATGCATGAAGCCAGATGACGCACATCCATTAGTTAAACTGCAGGAATGTCTCAAAGACATAAAGGCCTGAATGACCTCTAATTTCTTGCTTCTAAATTCAGATAAAACTGAAGTTCTTGTGCTCGGCACCACATTTCTTAGAAACATGGTGTCAAACCAGATACTTACTCTGGATGGCATTACTTTGGCCTCCAGTAACACTGTGAGAAATCTTGGAGTCATTTTTGACCAGGATTTGTCCTTCAATGCACATATTAAACAAATATGTAGGACTGCTTTTTTGCATTTGTGCAATATTTCTAAAATTAGAAACATCCTGTCTTAGAGTGGTGTTGAAAAGCTAATTCATGCATTTACTTTTAGGCTGGACTATTGTAATTCATTATTATTAGTCTGTCCTAAAAGCTCCCTGAAAAGCCTTCAGCTTATTCAAAATGCTGCAGCTAGAGTACTGACAGGGACTAGAAAGAGAGAGCAGATTTCTCCCATATTGGCTTCTCTTCATTGGCTCTTGGTTAAATCCAGAATAGAATTTAAAATTCTTCTCACATACAAGGTCTGGGAGGCAGAGCCCTCAGCTTTCAGGCCCCTGTTCTGTGGAACCATCTTTGGATTTGGGAGACAGACACCGTCTATATTTAAGATTAGGCTTAAAACTTTCCTTTTTGAAAAAGTGTCTTGGTTTAGGAATAAAGAGGACCCAAGATGGAGACTCGCCTAGTTCACGTATAGTGAGTTTATTCACAGTGCAGAAAGACAACAAATGGTGAAAGCAGGGACTGGCTGGGGACCCTCTAGCCTCTTTCCCACCAACAGGGTTCTGGAGCTGATGCCTTTATTTGAACCGTTAGGCGGGTTTTCCACTGCGGAAGCACTCGGTGCACGGCCGAAAAACGGGTTCAACTCCGGCCCCACAAACTAGCTGGTCTCGAACCAAGAACGCGTGATGAAAGTGGCAGAAGGGCGTGACTCTGCCGTCTCAACGTAAAGTTTTCTACCATATTACATGTGTATTACATGAGAAAAGCAAAGCAATTTTCACGGCTGTGAATTAGGTTGGGCTCTAAGGCTGAACTTGCTGCTTTGTATCAGTTCATATCACAGATAAAAGGACACAAAGTGCGTACTTGTCGTCTTGCTCTAATCGCTGTCTGTGTTTACCTCTGTGCTGCACACAGATGCTGCAGTAGTTTGGTTTGGACCGTAAAATGTATTTGCAGCACAAGAAAGGGGAGTGTGTTCTCCCACGTTTGTGCGCTTCGGCTTCCGTGTCCAGACAAGGACCCGCCCACACTCATACATAAAGGAGCAGTTCACAGAAACGCGGTGGGAACGCGGGCCCGTTCTTAAGTGTTTTGCCGGTTCATTGAAACCAGCAATGAACCGAAAGTGGCTGCTCCAAAAAGGGCTCCTGGGACTAATATCCAAAGGGGTAAGACAGGCCTTCCTCTTTAGTTCCTCCTTTCTCTCACTTGCTCTCGGGTGCTAACTCAGAAGTCTCGGGTTCCTGTGCAAAGAGGAGACAAAGGATTACTAAGGGTCCACACAAAAACTGAAAACAGTGTCCTGGGGCCTATTCCAGGAAGCAGGTTTTGTTAACAACTCTGGGTTTTTAACCCTAAAATAAGAGAGCCAACTGCAACTCTGAGTCAGTTACCATGGTAACAGACTCTGTGAACCTAACCTGCTCACTTGCAGGTTTTATCCAACAGACTCTGAGTGTCTCTCTGACTCCTCCCCTCCTGCTGCACCTGAACCGCCTGTCTGACAGTCCCAGTCATTTCCTCCTTCATAAAGTGGCTGTCAGAGCATCAGAGGAGTGAATTCCCAGTTAGACGTTAGTTCCTTATTTTTGTACATAACATGAAGCTTTTACAGTTGTTCACTCGTCAACAGGCTGTAAGGACGGAGACAGTGATGATGTCACGGATTTATAATGAGGCAGCTGCAGCTGTCAGATCCTCTGAAACATTTACTGTAGCATCACTGTTACTTCACACTGATCTGGATGAAGCTTTAGACACAGAACACACTTCAAATGGAAAAATGTCTGGATCAGAAGATGTGAATGTTTGAGCAAAGATGAGGCTGAAACGATTCTAAGACTTGAAAACTGAACTAAATGGATTTAAAGTGACTTAAATCAATATTTTGAAAGTTATGATGTCTGAAATTCAGAGTATGAATTTCAACATATCTTCCATTGAAAATCACCTACATCGGTGATCATAGGCTCTATAACAGATAGCAAACTGTGTCAGAATCCACCTGAATTCTCCATTAAAAGAATGAATAAAGTGAGGGTGCTATTCCATCAATGAATTCCATTTTTACTGTATGACTGTTTAAACAATTAAATGGTCATAAACTGAACTGTCATAAATTGCAGCAAAAATATATATATATTTTTTGTTTTTGACCTGTCATGTCTGGCAATTTTCACAATCGGAATGATAATCCGAAGGCATTATTGTACCAAACATATTTGCTTTTACAAGACGTGCTCTATAATTATTTTCTATAGGCTATTCTTGTTAATTGCAAAAATATTTTTTATTAAATAAAAACTGACCTGAGGTCAGCTCCCCCCGGGGTCTGCTGCTGTCTCAGTCACTAACACGCAGGTTGGTCAGTAAACTCAGTCTGAGCTGTTTCTCCGCATTTTAATCTTCACTTTCTGTCTCCTGGACTTTGTCTGTCAGGCTGCAGCTGAATAATTAGATTTTATAAATCAAATGTAAAATTAGGATTCAGCTTCATCTGATGGAGATTCAAGTTGTGTAAATGATGACAGCAGACATTATAAAATAAGTGATATATTTTATAACAAAATTTTATTCTGCCTATGATGATGACAGAGTGGGTCAGGCTGATTAAAATGACTCGTGTGATCCTCCTTCCACCGGATTAAAATGGTGGCTCCGCTCTTTATTTGCACGTTGCCATGGTGAATCCTGGTATCAGAGCTCTATTGATGATGGCTTTCTTTCCTTACTCATGCAGGTGCTAACTCAGGGTGAACATACTCAGAGGTGATTGAACAAACTCTGATCAGCTGTTCTGGAATGGGAAACTCAGAGTTGCCGATCTCAGAGTTGGTCAACTCTGACTATGTTTTTAAACTCAGAGTTTGTTGAACATGCTTCCTGGAATAGGGCCCTGGAGTAACTGGGGTAAGTAACAATCCGGCATCGAGTGCATGTTGTCCTCCAACTTAAGTAGACCAATTATCACCCCAACCACCACCAGCTGCGTAAATCGGCCCAGGTGATAAGTGGTTGGAAAGCTGGAGGAAGATCGCCTCTACAGCACAGATTGATTAACTGAACAAGAACAACAGAATGAGAGGCCCAGTTTGAGAGACAGGCCAGCCCTGGCCATGACATAAAGCTTATAGTTAGGGTTGGATCAGGTGACCCTGAACCATCCTTTAGTTATGCTGCAATAGGCCTAGGCTGCTGGGGGGGTTCCTATGATGCACTGACTGTTTCTTTTCATTCACCTCTTTTTACTCTGTTTAAACACCACTCTACATTTAATCATTAGTTATTATTAATCTCTGGCTCTCTTCCGCAGTGTCTTTTGTTCTGTCTCTTCTTTCAGCCCCAACCGGTCACATCAGATGACTGCCCCTCCCTGAGCCTGGTTCTGCCTGAGGTTTCTTCCTGTTTAAAGGGAGTTTTTTTCTTCCCACTGTCACCAAGTGCTTCCTCATCGGGAGTCTTTTGATTGTTGGGGTTTTCTCTGTATTGTTGTGGGGTCTTAACCTTGCAATATAAAGTACTATAAGGCAATCAGTGTTTTAGTGTTTACTAAATAACTAGTGTCACAACCCAGCTCAAAGTATGTGACAAAAAGAGGGAGACTGCGCATAGTTTTAGGATGCTGTTAAATGGTGTAATTAAGTAAAATAGTGAAAGCAAATATTGATATAAATGGTTGTCAGCACATCAGTGTGTATGTAATGTCTGAGTGCAAAGTAAATGTATGAGTGAGTAAGTGTGTGCATGCAAAAACAAAAGAGAAACTAAATGCTCTGTCAGTCAGTAAACATGAAGACAGGAGAGGAGCAGAAAAAAGGCCCACAAAAAGTTCTGGCGGGGCTGCTTCATAGGACACTGAGCTCCTGCTCAGGTGTGCTGCATCCTAAATTGAATCAGCTCCACCCATGAATTACCTGGAAGAAACACACAGGCAACAGAAAACAAGTCCAGTTGTTCATCACACTAGAAAGTACTGAAAGACAGAAAGAAACTGACGTGATTGAAGTTTGAGAACTTGCAAAATAAATAGCAATGAAAAAATGTTCTCAACCTGATCATGATTGCGTCTCTTTCTCTCTGTCATGAATTTCACTATATTATTGAACAAAGGGAATGAGAGACTTAAAAAAAGTATGAAATGAAGAACTTGTTCAGTGATCACTGCTGAGAACTGAGAGTGTTCCACTGTGTTTTGAGCCCAGCCATATATTATCAAAGCTTTCACATCTCACAGCTTTGGTTTTATGAAGCCAGTAAGAATATTTCATCTCCATCTCATCCTGAAACACATGAGGCTTGAGGTTAGCAATATTCATTCACTGTTGTTTTGAGCTTCTGGTACCCCAGGTGCAATCTCCAGGGAAATATTGAGATGATTCTGTAACCAGTGGAACTCAGACTGAACTCTCTTCTGCCAGATTACAATGCTTCCCCGCACAGAATGTATGGGGAAGCATTTTGATAACTCAAAATGTATTTTGAGACAAACACAAAATACATTTTAATTTTAATTTTTAATTTAAATTATAATGTCAAATCTCAATCTCAAATATTTAAGTTCTGATTGATTTAGCAATATGTAAATAGTTGTTGGAATAGCAAATTTTGTTAAATACCACGGCTCTCAAAATTTAGAAACAACAGAACAGTTTTCAGTTTCCTGATGGGGGGCAGAGCCTTCTGCTTTCAGAGCCCTCTTGTGGGGAACCAGCTCCCATTCAAGAGAAAGACGCCATCTTTACTTTGAGAATTATGCTTAAAATTTTTCTTTTAATAAACCTTATAGTTAGGGCTGGATCAGGTGACCTTGAACCATCCTCTAGTTATGCTGCTATCAGCTCAGGCTGCTGGGGGCTTCACATGATGCACTGAGCACGATGTACAAAAGGCCATCCAGTCAGCCATTACCTCACATGGTCCGGACTACAGAGCATTGGTATTACCCCCCAACCAGTGTCAAATGGGCCCATGCCCCTGCACCAATCAGAAGACTCTGAATCCTCATCAGCAGTGTTGCCAACTCAGCGACTTTGTTGCTAGATTTAGCGGCTTTTCAGACCCCCCTAGAGAGATTTTTTCCAAAAAGTGACTTGCGACAAATTTAGCGAGTTTTCTCAGTGACGTCGGCGACTTTTGGAGAGTTTTTTGTTAACCTGAAATCCTGCGCTATCGCTGTGTTTTGTGTACATACAGCCTTCATACATGATGAACTGTGGACAAAATCATAATTGTCATTACTGTATTTTGGACATACCGTTCTCCCTGGCTAATGGTGACAAACATAACGGGAGCTCATGAAAAGGCAACAAACAGAACTCTAATGTCAAGTTTCTTATCTTCTTTTTGTGACATCAGCATGGTGAAGTTACCAAAGATTTAAAAAGAGGTGTACTGTAGTTATAGGGAAGAAATCTCTTTCTTTTAATTGAACATTTTATACCTCACTTGTCTCGGTCTTTATATAGTAATCTGCAGCTATGACTAACCTGAGGAGGCTCCCAGCCTTCTCAGCAGCAAATATGTGGGTACCGTATGATAGCTCAACCACACTTGTTCCTGAGCTTTGCTTGTTCACAAGACCAAAGGTGGTCTCCTGCATCAGTCATATCACCATCTAGCTAGGAAAGAAACATTTACAGTAATCCTGGTTTTGGTTTCTGATCCTGCAAAAAGACTGAAGTCAGCAAAACCAAAGAACACAGATAACACAGGGTCTAACAGTCATACTCAAACAGCCTTCACAAAGGAAGAGCACCAGGTTGATACGATTGTACTATCACGAGATATCACATTACAATGCCAATTTACCCTGGTAAGAAGTGAACCACCTTCCTAGAAACCCAGGGCTAACATTGAAGTTACCTGGATAAGACAAAATCCTGTTTCGTAGCACCGGCGCCTTGACTACCCAGTGTTGAGACCAGGGTTGCAGCACTCTGGACCCTGTACATAAGCAGCCCTGTGAGCCCCTTTTCTGTCTGGATCCATATCTCTCACATATCTTTTGAGTTTTTCTTTTGAGCAAATAATTGAGCTGACAAATGTAAACAACCTGCAGTGGTTGTTATAGTGTTTTGTTTTCCAAAAAGATTTTTGATTTGTCTGACCTCAGAACCGTTTTCCCCTTTGCCTCAATCCATTTCAAATGACCTTTGACCCAGAGAAGATGGCAGTGTTTCTGGATCATGTTCATATATGACTTCTTTGCATGATGGAACTTTAACCTGCATTTATAGATTTGGCAAAGTGAACTGTGTTGACAGACAATGATTTATGGAAGTACTCCTGAGTCCATGCAGTGATTTCCATGACAGAATCATGCCTGTTTTCAATGCAGTGCAGTCTGAGGGCTCAAAGATTGCGGGCATACTGATTTTCAGTCTTGTCTCTTGTGGACAGAGATTTCTCCAGTCTCTGAATCTTCTGATGATATTATGAATTGTAGATGATGAGGCATTCAAAGTCTTTGTAATTTGATATTGAGGAATATTATTATGAAATTGTTCCAGTGTTTTGTTTGTTTTCACAGATTGGTGAACTTCTGCCCATCTTCACTCCTGAGAATCTCTGCTTCTCTAAGATGCTCTTTTTATACCCAATTACAGACCTGTTGCTAAAAACTACTATCTGTCCTAATTCCTGTCTGTGGGATTTCATTCTGCTTGATGGGCCATCAGAGTTTAATCGGCAAATAGCTAATGGAATTCCATATCAATAAATCATGTTCAAGTCTTCCTAATTGTCTTTCCTTATTGAACATTTGTAGAGGGAGCTGCTTCTGCTCTTTCTGTCTGTTTCTGAAAGTTACTTGTGAAGTTGTGTTGAGTAATTTTGACAGCTACAGCAGGGGTGAAAGTAAGCTGGTACAGTCCGGTACCGCGTACCACTAATAGATTCTGCACCGGTACGGAGTACCTGGAAGATGGGAGCAGCTGTCTGCTGTAAAGCCATCATTCAGAACCAGTCACGGCTGCACTTTGGGTCAGAATAGAGCCACTAGCAATAAGCAGTCTAAAACGCAACTTAATCACTTAATAAATAGCTTTTTTTTTTTCTCATTTCAAATTGTTTCTGAACTGTTTGTGCTATGCTGGAGCCTCAGTTCTCTAGCTTCTCTCCCCTCGGAGCTTGCTTCAATGGCCAGGCTTTAAAACGTTCACCGCTACGTTTAGTGGCTGTCTGCTCATTACAAAATATCCCAATTAAAAACAAAGACAGATTAAATAATTGTGTTTCATGTTATTCTGCTCAATTTCAACAACATAGCACAGCTCGAAAACACCTCCAAAACAGGTGCGTTCGATTTAATGGACTGTTTCATGTTACACAGGTGGTGCACAGACGTTAAATGCCTCCGCTTGCATTGGGACAGGATGACCAATAGATAACTTATCATCTACAGACTTTTAAATAAAAACACGAAAACAACTGAACTGTCAAATTTTTTATTCAAGCAAAATCAAAACAAAAAGTTTGGTGGTTATTTCTTTCTTTCTAGAGTTTAACATAGCAGTTTAAGTCATAGTAGATCAGAGACTACAGCAGCTTCGACCAGCTTCATGTGGTGATAACATCAGGATGCAGCTGGATTTGAGCTTTCATTCCTTCAAAGAGTTCGGTTTGTTTTTGTCAAACACCACATGTAGGTGTTGTTAATCTACTGCACTGACGCTGAACTTTATTGTAGAGTTTATTGAGTTTTGGAGTTCATGGTTCTCTCTGTTGATGTTCAAGTGTGTCCTTAATATTACACAATAGTCACTCTTGTGCCTTGAATCTTGCACCTGGCAAAGTATGAAAATTCTAAACTAATACTAAAACTAACGAAAACTAAACTAAAATTAAGCATTAAACCAAAAATAAAAACAAGCAAAACCACTCTGAAAACTAACTAAAATTAAACTATAATGCAAAATCCAAAACTATTATAACCCTGGTGTACAAACATCCCAGTTCTTTAACAATTGAAAAAATATATTCCACATTGTCAAGTACTTCTAATTTCTGCCTTATACAGGTAGGCAACAGTAAAGTTATATATGTATATATATATATATATATATATATATATATATATATATATATATATATATATATATATATATATATATATATATTGGAAAACCATGATATTTTGGAAGTTTTCCAATCTGGATTTAAAGCCCTCCATAGTACAGACTCAGCACTGTTACGGGTCTTTAACGATATTCTCCTGGCATCTGATTCTGGTGACTATGTAGTTCTTGTTCTGCTTGATTTAAGTGCTCTTTTGATACAGTTGACCATGATATTTTAATATCCCATTTATAATATCTTGTGGATATTCGCTGCACTACTCTGGAATGGTTTAAATCTTATTTAGAAGACAGAACTATCTCAGTTAGCTTTGCTGGCTCTGATTCCTCCTCTGCCCCCCTTTTATGTGGGGTTCCACAGGGCTCAATTTTGGGCCCCTTTCTTTTTTCACTTTATCTGCTTCCACTGGGGTCCATTCTTAGAAAACATGGAATCACCTTTCACTGCTACACTGATGATAGCCAAATCTATGTGCCATTAAAGAAGAAGGATGGATTTCAGATTAAATCTCTTCTTGCATGTCTTGATGACATTAAAGCTTGGATGGCCCTATATTTTCTACATTTTAATGAAAAAAAAGACTGAAGTGTTGGTGCTTAGACCCAGTAGCTCTTGTGAGCCTCCTCCCCAGGTTGACTTGGGCCCTTTGGCCTCATATGTTAAGCCCATAATTACAAATCTGGGCTTTATAATGGACAGTGATTTTAATTTGAATAGTCAGATCGGTGCAGTAGTGAAGTCTAGCTTCTTTCACTTAAGGCAATTGACGAAGGTAAAACCTATCCTTTCTAGGCAGCATCTAGAAACAGTGATACATGCCTTTATTACATCTCGGCTTGATTACTGTAACGCACTTTATGTTGGAGTCAGCCAGTCTTCTCTTTCATGTCTCCAGTTGGTTCAAAATGCCGCTGCACGTCCCCTGACTGGAACACGTAAAAGACAGCACATTACACCAGTCCTGGCTTCACTCCACTGGCTGCCTGTGCACTTTAGAATCCATTTTAAGGCCCTTGTATTTGTTTTTAAATCCTTAAATGGCCTTACTCCACCTTACCTTTCTGAACTGCTTTGCTCCTACACGCCTGTCCGAGATCTCAGGTCATCTGATCAGATGCTCTTACGTATACAGAGATCTAAGCGGAAGCTCAGAGGGGACCGAGCTTTTTCCATTATTGCCCCTAAGTTGTGGAATGAATTGCCTTTGCACGTTAGACAATCGCCTTCACTGTCTCTTTTTAAAACTCATCTTAAAACTTATTTATACTCTCTGGCCTTCAACCCAGCATGAGACATTGATCTTATCTATTTTAATGGTTTATATTTTTTATTTATTTTTAATTGTTTGCTTTCTTCTCTTAATATTTTTATTTATTTGGTGTACAGCAAGAATTTAAAACTACTTTCACCCCTGAGGTACAGCATATCTGACAATGGCTCACTGTCTGCTGATAGCTAAACCATTCATAACCAGTTATGTGCTGGCCACCTTTCTTCTGAAAGATATTTGTTAACAACTTCCCTCGGTTTGTTTTCTCTCCTGCTCCTTTCTTCCTTTTCTTTTTTGATGCCCCTATTTTGCTTTCTTGGAGGAAGACATAAGTCACAGTGCTCATTAGCAGTCACCTAGACAGAATCAATTAGCTGTGCTGTAAAGGTGAATTCATTGCAGGGTGGAGGAAACCATTTGCATTATTTGTAAGGGGTAGAAGACGCACCAGAGCCTCCACTATTTTTTTTTGGAATCAAGGTTCAGTCACCTAACTTATTTATTGAGGCAGTATAATTGTCACACCAACTACTTAGAAATAAAAATTTCAATTAAAAAAAACTTTTCATTCCAGCCGTGCTTGGGTTCCTCCAACCACTGGGGTTCTGGGTAATCACTCCCTCTTTTCCCCTTTAGAATATATAGCCAACAAGCACAAGTTAATAGAAAAGGAGTTTTTATGTTTGATAACACAAAACTCAAACAAGCTGGGTCGTTTACTAATAGGGCTATCTGGTGGCTCACAGCACCACAAATATTGCTTTTCTTACCATGGAGGAAGCAAGAGCTGATCACTGACGTGATCATTTAGATACCTATTTGAATAGCAAATACAAATATTTAAATATCTATCTCAGTGTCACTGACATTTCCTCTTGACACAGAATTTTTTTTAAGCTCAATCTGATAGGAGCCAAGACAACTTTGAACTACTGTGTATAAAAACATCCGAATCACAATCTTTTACATGATTAAACATCTCCAGGTTCACTTCTACTTTAGACAGGTTGGGCACTTTAGAAACCCTGGAAAAATATAAAGTCTTTTTTCTTTTCAATTTCACGTTCACTTTTTTACATTTCATCAAATCAGCAGATCACAGATATGATCCAAAACTATTTTTGTTTAATAGCTGAACATTCTGGTGTTTCTGAACCACAAGTTAAATCAATTTAAATTAGGTTAAATAATGGTAAATATTTTGTAAAAATATATGGAACCCCGTGATGTTGAGGAAAAAAATATAGAATCATTAAAAACAAAGTGTCATGGTCGTGGGCCAGTGGCCCAGTGCGCCTTGTTTCTTTGAGTTATGTTTTGAGTTCTGAGTTAGGATTTTAGGTTACTATGGTTTTCTGTTATAGTGTATCCATTTGTTCTCATGTCTTAGTCCTTCATCACATGTCTTGTGTAGTTTTGTTATTTTTTCAGGTTGTGTTTCTTGTAGTTCAGTTTCTCAGTTTGTTGTTGGGTGATCTGTCTATTTAGTTATTTGTAGATTATTGAGGTTTCTCTTTGTTTATCTTCCTGTGTGTTTTGTTCCCGTGTCTTGGCCCTTCTGTGTTTAGTTTCCCTTCCCGTTGTTTCCTTGTGTAATGTTTGATTCCCTCTGTCAGGTTTTCTGCGTTAGGTCTAGGGATGCGCCGATCCGATATTCAGTATCGGTATCGGTCCGATACTGGCCGATACTGGCCTAGAAATAAAAAAATGTAATCCGATACATTAAATAACGTTTCGCTCACATTAGCTGCATTACAGGGCTCAGTTGTCTTCTTCTTGTGGGTTTGCGGTTGACCAAACCAGCTTAGAGCTGCATTACCGCCACCTACTGGAATGGAGTGGATCAGGAGTTAGAAAACAACCCCCTCAGATGCTCCGTCGCTGCGACGGATTCCCTTTGACACTGAGCGATCATCGCTGACATGTTTTTCCGCCTCCACCGCTCTCTGCCTTGTTTGTGTGTTGTGCTCGCTGTGCTGAGAATCAGCTGTCATTTTTTTTTCTCTACTTCAGCTCCCGGACATACTGCTAGCGAGCGCACCTATTAGCACTAGTGACCGTCCGGTACCGGAAGGATCCCTTCCCCGTCAAAATATTTTTAATACTTTAATCCCTGATTTGTGACTAAATATAGACCTGCAGTAGAAACGTATTTAGGAGAATGCTTGTAAATATAAAGCATTACAAGATTGCGCTCACGCAGCCCCTAGTTTTTCACGTGAACACTGATGACGCAACAGCAGCAGTCAGCTGATTTACGTGCAGTCTGTCTGCACAAGCGGAAAGAGGCGGAGCTGGTGAGCTCAGATGGAGCAGAAGGAAATGTTTTTCTAGTGTCCAAAAGAAGCCTTTTCGTCCCTGTAACCTCCATTAAACCTTTACTGGGAAACAGCTGGAGATCCTTCATCAACCACCTGATCAGTAAGTGAAGAAATCCACCCTGTTTGTTTCACACAGGGAAAAACTCCAGTACGGAAGTTAAAATATGCAGATGAACTGTTAATATGAAAAAAAGTATTTCTTATCCAGTTACTTGGGTAATCAATATAAATAGAATACACAATTGCTAAAATAATCGATAGTTGCAGCCCTAATGAAATTTGCAACATGCTTCTCACACAGAAGCAACAGGATTCAGGTGATAGTTATTGTTGTAAGTAAGTAAAGTTTATTTATATAGCGTTTTTCACAGACAGAAAAGCGCTGTACAATAATGAAAACACAATATCACCCCCCCCCAGAAAACACTATGTTAAAAACATAATAACATTACCATATTAAAAGAAAAAGAATAAAAATAAAGTCAGAAACCAGAAAGCCTGGTTAAACAGAAAAGTTTTCAACTATTTTTTAAATGACGCCACAGAGTCAGCTAAATGGAGCTGGAGTAGTAAACAGTTCCAGAGCTTTGGTGCCACTGCCTAAACAGCTCTGCCCGCCCTGGTCCTTAGTCTTGTATGTGGGACAACTAAAAGACTTTGATTTTGTTGTATGAGAGACTGTTGACTTCTTTTTTTTTTTTTTTTTTTATGTTTTTAAATGCCTGGATCAATTTTAAATATTGGATTTATATTGGTATCGGCCGATATCCAAATGTAAAATATCGGTATCGGTATCGGACATAAAAAAGTGGTATCGTGCCATCCCTAGTTAGGTCTGCATGTGTTAGGTTTGGTCACTTCCTGTTTTATTTGACAATCTGGTGATCCTTGTTGTAGTGAAACCTGTTTAATTTAAGGTTGTTCAGTATTGGGTTCATCTGCTGGGGCCTCCTAGTGGAAAATGTTGTAGTTTTGTCTATTGCTAGTTCGCTGACGCCATCTTGTGGTTACCTTTATTGCTGTAGCTTTTTACCAGAGAGGAAGAGGGCCGGTTGATCCGTGTGCTCTGAAAGAAGCCTTTTTTGTTGTGTTTTCTTTAATCTAAGTGCAAAAAAGAAGAAACGGCATCGGCTGTAAGTACTGTTCTAATTGGCTTGTCATATAAATCATAATTTGTAACTCGTTGTCATGTTTATGGGAAGATAGACATTTTTACTTGTGTTAGCCCAATGTGTTAGCCTAGCTGGCATTCAATTTCTGTACCTTTGTGTGTTACAGTTTTACACGATTCTCATTAAATCCTGCTAAAGAACCAAATGGAGTGCTTCTTGGTGGACGGATGGGAAAGTGTTTAGCTACCTGTATAGCTGAGTTACTGCTAAAAGTCACAGTGCTTAGCGAGGCCAGGACAGTAAAAAGCCGTCCCATGCAGAATAGACAAAGGAAAAAGACAACTTCTGAGCCATGGACAACAAAGATAATGAAGAGAAGGCAAGTGATGGGCAATCAAATAAGGACATGTATCAAAATACAGCGTACCACGTCCGTTCCGTAGCCTCACGGTCATCTACGTGCTCCTCAGTCGGCTTGGCCGCAGCTAAAGCAAGAGCTAAGGCTGAAGCAGCTAAAGCTAAATTGGAGTTTCATGAAAGAGAGACACATATTCAGATTGAGAAGGTAAAACTTGAAGCATCACTGTGTGCACTCACTCTCCAAAAGGAAGTTACAGCTGCTAATGCTGAAGCAAAAGTATTTGAGGCAGTAGCAGCAGACATAGAAGAAGGAAAATACAGTGAGACATCCGAGCGCAGCCCTGTGGCCATACAAACACTGAAAAGGACAGAAGACTATGTAAAAGAGCAGTCATCTTACTTCAGTCAGTACAACTACAAGGATGAGGGGACTCACTCACACCCACCTAACGCTATGCCCAGTGATGCTAACACGCAACAATATACAGTACCTATGCCCGTTGCTGTAACTACGCAACAATACGCAGCATCAGATGAATTCAAGTCTCTTCCCATTCATCAGCTAAACATGACAGGAGGACACATCGAACAATCCCCCAACTTCAACTCCAACCATGGAGGTGACACAATGCACAATGTTAATGTGAAAACTGCTGTCCCTACCTCTAATGTAAACTCAGGAAATCCCACATTTGATCTGGCAAGGTTTTTAGCACGCAACCAAGTCATAACATCTGGTCTGGTCAAATTTGATGACACTGCAGAACATTATCAAGCATGGCGAGCTTCATTCATCAGTGCTATAGAACCACTAGGGCTGACACCTAGTGAAGAAGTTGATCTGATGGTGAAATGGCTTGGCAAGGAGTCAAGTGAGCATGCGGCCAGAATAAGAGCAGTTAATGTTAACCGGCCTATGGATGGACTAAAAGCAATATGGGCAAGACTGGACAAAATATACGGCTCACCAGAGGCAATTGAAAATGCTCTTTTCTCAAGACTTGAAGCCTTTCCTAAAATTCAATCCAAAGATAACCGCAAACTTCAAGAGCTAGCAGATCTTCTACAAGAGCTCCAGATTGCAAAGCAAAGTGACAAGTTGTGTGGTTTAGCCTATTTGGACATGGCTAGAGGTGTCCAGCCAATTGTAGAGAAGCTCCCCTACCCTCTACAGGAACGCTGGATGTCACAAGGTTCTAGATTTAAAAGAGAACATAACGTGTCTTTCCCACCATTCTCCTTCTTCCAAGAATTTGTGTGCGCAGAAGCTGAAATAAGGAATGATCCAAGTTTTAAGACTCTCTCATTCGCGTGTGCTCCTCAGAGAAAGGAAAAATGTGCGCCAGTCAGACACCCAGTTGCTGTCAATAAAACAAATGTCACACAAGATCAAATAAGCACTCCTGTCAAATCAACAGAGAAAATCCCTGTTAACCCAGAAAAACAATGCCCTATCCATAACAAACCGCACCCATTGAGTAAGTGCAGAGGATTTGTTAAAATGACTCTTGATGAACGCAAAAAACTTCTCAAAGAACACATGATCTGCTATCGCTGCTGTGCTTCTACAAGTCATATGGCCAAAAACTGTCAAGCTCCAATCAAATGTTTGGAATGTGCAAGTGACAAACATGTTAGTGCCATGCATTTCAGTGGAACAAGCACTGTCCAATCCTCAAGTCAGGCCCCACCGTGTGCAGAGGACGGCGGGGAGGAAGAGACGAAACAGGAAATAAGCTCAAACTGCACTAAAGTCTGTGGCATAGGACAAAGTGGTAAATCGTGTTCCAAGATTATTCTGGTTAATGTGTATCCCTCAGGTCAACAGCAGAGGAGTATGAGGATGTATGCAGTTCTAGATGACCAGAGCAATCTCTCCCTGGCAAGAAGTGAGTTTTTTGATAAGTTTGACATACACGGCACTGAGGCTCCTTACAGCATCACAACGTGTATGGGCGCAACACAAGCCTATGGAAGAAGAGCCCATGGTTATGTCATAGAGTCTCTAGACAAGGAAACATGTCTGCAGCTTCCCACACTGATCGAATGTGACAATCTCCCTAACAACAGGAAAGAAATCCCGACACCAGAAGTGGCCTATTACCACAAGCACCTGAACAAAATAGCTTCAGAGATCCCTCCTCTCGACCCCAATGCTGAGATTCTCCTGCTGATAGGAAGAGACCTGTTGAGAGTGCACAAAGTACGGAAACAGATAAACGGACTGAATAATGAACCATTTGCACAAAAATTGGATCTCGGCTGGGTGGTAGTCGGTGATGTCTGTGTCAATGGAATGCATGGGCCTCCAACAGTGAGTAGCATGAAGACATACATATCTGACAGTGGCAGACCTTCTACATTTTTAGGGTGTGAGAACAAAATAAAAGTAAGAGACTTGTACACAGAAACATCAGACACACTTTCAGTGTTTTCCAGAACAATTCATGATCACCAGTTAGCTCCCTCTATTGAAGACAAACGCTTCTTGGAAATAATGGAAAAAGGCTTTCTCCAAGATGATTCAAATAGCTGGGTCGCCCCTCTCCCATTCCGACATCCTCGTCGCAAGCTACCTAATAACAGAGAATATGCAGAGAAACGTTTTGCCTCTCTAGAACGTAATCTTCAGAAGAAACCTGAAATGAAAAGGCACTTTTTTGAGTTCATGCAAAGGCTGTTTAATAATCATCACGCCGAGCTTGCTCCACCACTCGAAGAAGAAAAGGAAAGGTGGTACTTACCCACTTTTGGAGTTTATCATCCGCAAAAGCCCAGCCAAATACGCGTTGTGTTTGATTCATCTGCACAGTTTGACGGCATCTCACTGAATGACGTTTTGCTGCAGGGTCCAGACCTAAATAACAGTCTACTTGGAGTTCTGATGAGATTCAGAGTAGGCCCAATCGGAGTTTTAGCAGATATAGAGCAGATGTTCCACTGCTTTGTGGTTCAAGAAGAGTGCAGAGACATGCTCAGGTTTTTGTGGTACCGCGACAATCAGCCAGGAAACGAAGTGGTTGAATACCGCATGAGAGTTCACATATTTGGGAACAGTCCATCACCTGCAATCGCCATTTATGGCCTACGGAGGGCAGCAAAGGAAATGGAGCAAGTCTATGGCAGCAAAACAACAGAGTTAGTGGAGAGACATTTTTACATGGACGACGCACTGCTGTCTTTCACATCAGAAGCTGAGGCCACAAAGACAGTAGAGCAGCTTCAAGAAATGCTATCCGTTTCCAACCTGCGACTTCACAAGGTAGCGTCAAACAGTGTTGATGTCATCAACCACTTCCCAGCTGAAGACAGAGCCAAGGATATAAAAGATCTGGACCTGTTCACAGATGATCTCCCCGTACAGCGCAGCCTGGGGGTTATCTGGAACCTCATGAAAGACACTTTTACATTCAAGGTCCCAGAGAATCAGAAACCATTCACCAGACGCGGTGTGCTGTCTACGGTAAATAGCTTATTCGACCCGTTGGGCCTTCTAGCACCTATCATAATAAAGGGAAGAATGATTCTCAGAGACATTACTACAGACAATATTGAGTGGGATGCTCCTCTGCCTCAAAGTAAATACGAAGAGTGGAGACGCTGGCAAGAGTCCCTCTCAGTTTTGAAAAACCTTCATATTCCAAGAACATACGTCACATTTCCAGTGAGTCAAGCCAAGACAATTGAGCTTTGTGTTTTTTCTGACGCATCAGTACAGGCTATCTCAGCTGTCGCATACTTGAGAGTCACCCATGATGATGGTCATCATGAAGTGGGGTTCATCTTTGGCAAATCAAAACTCGCCCCCCAGCCTGAGCTAACAGTCCCAAGATTAGAGCTCTGTGCAGCTGTCCTAGCAGTAGAAGTTGCGGAAACTATTATGCATGAGGTAGATGTAAAACTGGATGCTGTCAGGTACTTCTCAGATAGCAAGGTAGTTTTAGGCTACATTCACAATGAGAGAAGAAGATTTTACGTTTTTGTCAGTAACAGAGTGCAGCGCATCAGACAAGTGTCTCAGCCTAATCAGTGGAGATTTGTGCCCACCGAACTCAATCCAGCAGATTGTGGCTCGAGATCAGTTGCAGCAGAAGAGCTTGTCAACACCCTCTGGTTAACTGGACCAAGATTCCTCACAGATACGGACTCGACAAAGATTGGTTCAGACGAACAATACTTGCTTATCAATCCAGATGATGACACAGAGGTCAGGGTGAACGTCGCCAATGTGGTAACAGAGTCATCAGCTCACAAACCATTTTCAAGTCGCTTTGAACATTTTTCCAATTGGAAATCTCTCCTGAAAGCGGTTGCCAGACTCATTCACATCACTCAAAGCTTCTCAAACAAAAACAGTAACAGCTGTCGAGGTTGGCATTACTGCAACAACATCTCATCTTCAGAAATGGATAAAGCGGAGCGACTGATCATTCACACAGTGCAACAACAGTGCTTCTCATGGGAAATCTCTGCAGTCAGGAAAGATCAAAGTCTATCAAAGAACAGCCCTATTCTCAGACTCAATCCATTCATTGACAATGAGGGGCTCCTGAGAGTTGGAGGACGTTTGCAGCATTCTATGTTACAAAGAAACGAGTCAAATCCGGTCATAATACCCAACAAACACCACATTACAACTCTGCTAGTGCGTCATCATCACGAGAGAGTGAAACACCAGGGAAGGCATCTAACAGAAGGAGCCGTTCGCACCAGTGGACTGTGGTTGGTTGGAGGTAAGCGGCTCATAAGCACCATCATTCACAAGTGTGTGTTTTGCAGAAAACTACGTGGACTGTCAGAACAACAGCTTATGTCTGACCTACCTGAAGAAAGGCTCAAAGTGGACCCACCATTCTCATATGTGGGCCTGGATGTCTTTGGCCCGTGGGAGATCGTGACAAAACGTACAAGAGGAGGCCAAGTAAACAACAAGAGGTGGGCGGTGTTGTTCTCATGCATGTCTACCAGGGCCATCCACATTGAGGTTGTGGAAACAATGACTGCCTCAAGCTTCATCAATGCTCTTCGGAGATTCTTTTCACTCCGCGGACCAGCCAAGCAGCTCAGGTCTGACAGAGGGACCAACTTTATTGGCGCCTGTAATGAGCTGAAACTATCACCACAAGATGCCAATAACACGATCAAAGACTATCTAACAGAACAGAGGTGCACATGGGAATTCAACCCGCCCCATGCGTCCCACATGGGTGGGACTTGGGAAAGAATGATTGGGGTTTCTCGCCGCATTCTAGATGCTCTACTCCTAGATGTGAAGCAACCTCAGCTCACCCACGAAGTCTTGGTGACCTTCATGGCAGAGGTCACAGCTATTGTTAATGCTAGACCCCTTGTGCCGATTTCCACAGATCCTGAAGCTCCACTGGTCTTAACTCCAGCTATGCTTCTTACTCAGAAAATAGGAGCTCCTCCTCCAGTTCCAGACAACCTGACAGAGAAGGACGTCTTCAAGAGTCAATGGAAGAGAGTTCAGATACTAGCCAACAACTTTTGGACAAGATGGCGGAAAGAATATCTCTGCACCCTTCAAGGTCGTCAAAAGTGGCTCGTAAAGAAAACAAATCTCAAGGAAGGAGATGTTGTCCTCCTGAAGGACTCCACTGCAAAGCGCAATGAGTGGCCCATGGGACTTGTTGATAAGACATACCCCAGCAAGGACGGGCTTGTGAGAAAAGTGGATGTTAAAGTTGCAAGACATCAGGGAGTAAAGACATTCAGCCGACCAATCTCAGAATTGATTCTTCTGTTGACACCTAGTAACGTGGACATTTGATTTAGTGGCATCTCTTAAAGACGCCAGGCGGGGAGTGTAGTGAAACCTGTTTAATTTAAGGTTGTTCAGTATTGGGTTCATCTGCTGGGGCCTCCTAGTGGAAAATGTTGTAGTTTTGTCTATTGCTAGTTCGCTGACGCCATCTTGTGGTTACCTTTATTGCTGTAGCTTTTTACCAGAGAGGAAGAGGGCCGGTTGATCCGTGTGCTCTGAAAGAAGCCTTTTTTGTTGTGTTTTCTTTAATCTAAGTGCAAAAAAGAAGAAACGGCATCGGCTGTAAGTACTGTTCTAATTGGCTTGTCATATAAATCATAATTTGTAACTCGTTGTCATGTTTATGGGAAGATAGACATTTTTACTTGTGTTAGCCCAATGTGTTAGCCTAGCTGGCATTCAATTTCTGTACCTTTGTGTGTTACAGTTTTACACGATTCTCATTAAATCCTGCTAAAGAACCAAATGGAGTGCTTCTTGGTGGACGGATGGGAAAGTGTTTAGCTACCTGTATAGCTGAGTTACTGCTAAAAGTCACAGTGCTTAGCGAGGCCAGGACACTTGTGCTTTGTATCTCGGTTTACTTCCCCTTGTCGCATCAGTGTATTGTGTTCAGCTGTCTCACCTGTTGCTAATAAACTAATAAACTGTGTGTGAGTTTATAGGTTATCTGGCATGCTGAAAGGGAACAAACACATACAAATGTATAGACATTTGCATGTGTATTTTGACACCCAAATATATATTTAACTATCTACCTCAATATCAAGAAAACATCTCCTCTGGACACGTAAATAAACTGAAACTGATCTGATGGAAGCCAAGAGGCCTTTGGAGTATTGTGTGTAAAATATTTTTTCACCACAAAACATCTCCATCTTGACAAATGTGGTAAATGTAAGCCTATACATAACATTCCTTAGCCAGATTTGAAAGGATGCATTTTCTTGCTCAGCATTAAGACTCAATGTATAGATATCATATTGTTCTGACTGGTACTGTAAAGAAAGGGATCAATACAGTATCAACAGTCTTTGCACCAGCATTGATACAGAAAAGGGGAAATAACACCTCCTTTATATTCATGTGGATACAAGCTTTGATCAGGTATAAGGAGATTTATTCTCACAGTCATGTAGATACCAGCCTGTTCATAAAGCCACACAAAATACTTCATGACTTTGAACACAGTTCACATTATTTTCACCTTTGCACACACTTTGTACAAGAAGGATAGAGTCAGAATGTACTATAGTACACAGAAGTTGAAATACAAATGTTCCACTACAGTTCCACCCTTTTGATTATATTTAATCATTGATAAGATGAAATTTGTATGTAAAATATAGTAGTAAAAATAATTAAAACTTCCAAAAATATCAGTGCTTACAGACCTGGAGTTTAAGTGAATACATCATGAAATGGAAAGTGAAATAGCCTCAGCTGTTTAGTAGAGAATCCTAAGGGTTTACACATCTTCATTTTTTACTGTCTGAGGAATTTGCTTTGGTCAGTTTGCCTGGCTCCTCAAGTCCTGCATAGACCAGCTATGTGGGATAGTTGGACACATCTTCAACTTGAGCTTGAACTTGAGCTGTGGAACACATCTTGTGTGGTACCTGTGTCTAAAATGTATCTGAAGGACCTAAACAGCTACAGACGAGTGTCACTGAATTCACATCTGATAAAGACACTGGAGAGGTTAGTTCTCAGCCATCTTGGCTCCATTCCTTTTCACTCTGTACACTGCTAACTTCTGGTACAGTTCACAGTCATGTCAGCTTTAGAAGTTCTTGGATGACTCTGCAATAGTTGGCCTCATCACAAACGATGAGGACAACAAGTACAGAGGACTGATCTCGGACTTTGTGGATTGGTGATTAATGCAGGGAAGACAAAAGAAATGGTGGTAGCCTTCTGCAGGTGCAGGCATCCCCCTCCATCAGTGAACATCCAGGGAACACATATTGAGAGTGGACTCCCTCAATATTGGACTCAATACTTGGGTGTTTACGTAAATAAACTGGACTGGACTGACAAGAAAGGCCAGAGTAGGCTTCACCTACTCAGGAGACTGAGGTCATCTGGAGTACAGGGGGAACTCCTAAGGACTTTTTATGACTTAGTCGTGGTATCAGCCATTTTTATGGAGTAGCCTGCTGGGGTACCAGCATCGTGACAGCAGACAGGAAGAGACTGAACAAAACCATAAAGAGGGCTGGCTTTGTCTTGGGATGTCATTTAGACCCTGTGCAGGTGGTGGGAGACCAGAGGATGCAAGCAAAACTGGCATTCATACTGGGGCAGCTCCTTCAGTGAGTGACTGCAAGTGAGCAAGAGAACGTTATCGTAGGTCCTTCCTCCCTGCTGCTGTCAGACTCTGCAACTAGTACTGACCCACAGCAGACTAGTTACTATTCAGTATTTTACTCTTATTATTATTATTATTATTTATTTATTTATTTTTGTATTCTGGTATTTTTCCTCTCAGATTTTTGTAGAGGGGGGCTTACCATCAAGCCCTTTGGAGGGCTTAAACATCATCTTGTTCAGATTTTGAAAACAAAACATGTGGAATGCTGTTATGGATACTGTAAAAACCTCTATGTTTAGCAATGAAATTCACTCTGACTGTACATTTGTCTTTTATCCAATGTACACTGTTTGTACTTTGAGTTTTAATCCTTTCATAAAATGATCTTGCAGATGAACTTTCCAGTGAATTGTGAATTGTGTGTCCATCCAGCTGTCAGACGATCTAAGCTGTTCTGCTTTGAATATATTTCCATCAGGTGATTTTACATAGTCCATGTGTGTTTCATTTTCCTGTTGAACACAGGGGGATTCTTTGGAAAGGAAAAGAAATGGAAATTTTTAGTCTCTGTGTCCATGCACTGGTTCTTACACAAAATGGTTACAGTGTTTGTATATGCTGCTGGTCCCTCTGTAAGGTTAAGGGCAAAGTTGTTGTTTGGCCACCTATTGCTGACACTTGACAAGATGGTTTGTCCCCATTTTAAAATAATCAGTCTTTTTATCTCAGCTGTTGCTGGTTTGAATCCTACCAGAAAAGACTAGAGTTGGGCCACAAAGTCCTCACTGTTTTCTGTTGGGTCTGGCAGGTGTTTTGCAGCCTCTTTCATATCATTTTCAGATCATAGTTGGTGAATTGAAACAGTATTTCCATCTGGGCCCATGATCTCAACCATGGGCATCGTGGTGATGCTGTCATCCAAACTCTTCACTCATTCCTGGATGAAATAAGTTTCCCAGTCCAGTGATATGAGGACACAGTGCAGTTGCTTTGGAAGTATGTTGTGTGGGCTGGGGGAGGTTGGTTGATGTTGGAGCTTTTACAGTCTCAGAGTAGGGTGGAGGCAAAGCTGTGACACATTTAACCAAAACGTTAAGAGTGTATTAAATCAAACCTTTTTGAAGGCCTAGTCAAGAGTGTAGATGCCACATTCTAGATTTGTGTCTGAGTCAAAATAAAAAAATAAATAAAAATCCCAAACAATACAAAACTTATTGAACTTGTATTAAAATATATAGATATTAATAAAACCAGTGTTTCTGTAATTGTATAAGACATAAAAATGAAGTGACATCACTGTCTTTTTAAAGCTAGAGTAAATTATACACAAGTAATCTTCACTTTTGGAAAAAAAAAAAAATCAAGAGCATTCATACCAGCATTTCTCAATGTTACTCATTAAAAATTATGTCTTGGAACAGATGCCATCAACATCATTGCATGAACAGCCAAAATCTTACTTGTCAGGTGCCCCAAAAACTCTTGAGAAATTTGCATTGGAGACCCACTTCTTAGTTTTTTAGGTAAACTGTGGGTACATCTGATAAAGTCAACAAAACCACATCATCCACAAAAAGTAGAGATGAGATCTTGAGACAACCAAAGTGGAAGTTTTCCAGTCCCAATGTCCACCAAGCATCCCTCAGAATATCTGTTAAATATAAAGTAACGTAAACTTAGGTAAATATTATGAATAGAAGTCAAATATTAGGTGTATTTAGTTTGGAAATGTAATAAAAATGTCACTGTTGATCAATAATTTTGAATGCTACAAACAGGCTAGATAAGTAATGAAAAGGAAACAGTCATCTTAAGGGCTAGGTTAATAGCATAATCTTAGACATATACAGTAAAACTTTTAGGTATGCTTCAGAAAAAAAACTAAACAAATAGACCTCATAGTAGAACCTGAGGTGTCATTGTTATAATCAAAGGATATCCCTCCCCATGTCCATACTAGATTTACCCGTGCACGCACACACACACACACACACACACACACACACACACACACACACACACACACACACACACACACACACTGAAAACAGCCTTCATTATTTCTTTCCCCCATTTTCTCCTCTCCCTCCAGCTCTCTGCCATCCTCTGCCTCTCCTGACCTGAAGTTGTGCGTAATTGTAACCTGTATATTGCTAACTGTGCAATCAAGAGTTTTGCTTCAGTTTTGTTTTTCCATCTTATTTTTTTTCTCTGTGTATGGCAAATCTCTCAACCTTACACAATCTTGGCAAATCCGATTTTTTTTTTTTTTTTTAGAAAAGGCACCTAACCATTGCCTGTGAAATGAAATTACTAAAATTTACCATAGGATCCAGATTAAAAAAAAGAAAGAAAAGTGTTCTGGGCAGATTTAGAAAGTTTTGCATCTGAACTCTTCATGTTTCTATATGAGACCTGCACATCACATAAAAATAGTATAAATTTGAAAGGACAATTGATATATCAAATGATACAATATTACTTAATAATATTACATTAATAATTTTATTTTACTTTACAAAAACATCTGGCTTTACAGTGTCTGCCAAGAAAAATTAGGGCCAAATGTAGTTGATGACCCCTGATTTGTAGCATCACCACATATGGTAATTCTCTCTCTCACACACACACACACATACACGCTCTCTCTCTCTCTCTCTCTCTCTCTCTCACACACACACACACACACACACACACACACACACACACACACACACACACACACACACACACACACAAACACACACAGGGATGAGAGGAAGATTATTTTTGTGTGTATTTTTTGGACTGAACGACACTTCAGTTGATCCAAAAGGCAGGAGTCCCAATAGTTTCTGGTTACTCATTTCAGCTTCAGTTCAGTTTTAAATTCTTCTCCTCACATACAAAGTCCTGACAGTGTAGGCCCCATCAAATCTCAAATCCTACACCATGTTATTCCAATACAGCGCTATACTCTCAGAGGGTGGTATATTAAATTAACTTCACATGACTTTAGCTGTAGCAAATATGAATAAAGAAACTTAAAATTTTAAAATATGGATTTGACAGTTCTTTTTTTTTTTTTATGAAGCTCAGAATGCATGTGGTGAATACTAACTATAGAAGAGATGTAAAGATAAATATCCCATTTTGTTCCATTCCTATCTCATGTCACAGGAACATTGGTTTTATAAAGGTACAGTTGGTCATTTTTTGAGTTTAATAGAAAAAAATATTGTACTCATAAATACATACTGATCAAGAGTGGTGCTAAATTATACCTCTTTAAAGGTTCCATCAAGACTGAAAATGCTGGATTCTTATGAGTATAATTACAACTCCAACAAATTAATGTGTTCTCATGAGTTTAGAATTAATCCATTAAAAATACATGGGAGCAGGCACTGGTTTGTAGAAGCTGCCAAATTGCTGTTCTGCCTAATCGCATTTCATGGCTAGACACTGGCCACATATGTACTACGCTACAAGTGGATGAGAAATGAACTTGTAGCTGTATGCGTGTCATGGAGGCAAATTTTAATTTGTCTGGAACTTCAGACTCAAGATCTGAAAGATAGTACCTATGTTTTATCATCTGAGAAGGGACCTCTTCACCAAAGATGCAAAAATGTGAAGGAAAGAGACGATGCAACCAGTGTCGGTATAAAATATCATCCTCTTCCTCCTCACTTTAAGCTTCACCTCCTGAACTGAAACCAGGTCTCCAACACACGAACATAAACATGCCTATTTATTCCCAATATTTATTCCCAATATTTATTCCCAATATTGCACTTACTGTCAGCAGATCCTCCTGTCTCTTGACAGTTGACAATGAGCTGGCTAAAGAAATTTTCATTCCAGTCTTGCTTGGGGCCTTCCAACCACTGGGGTAGTAAGTAAGTAAGTAAATTTTATTTATATAGTGCTTTACAAGAACAGAGTTCACAAAGTGCTTTACAGTACAGAATAAAATGTAACATTAAAAATGGTATAAATAGTTAAAATTAAATAAAAGCTAGCCTACACATGTGGGTCTTCAGTTTCTTTTTAAAGGTATCAACAGAGTCCACTAGATCTTAAATCCAGTGGAAGTGAGTTCCACAACTTGGGGGCCACAATCACAAAAGCACAGTCACCTTTTGTCTTTAACCTGGATCTAGGTACAGCCAACAAGCACTGATCAGCAGACCTCAGAGATCTAGATGGTTGGTAATGTTGTAGTAGCTCATTGATATATGGAGGCATATGACCGTGGAGGGCTCTGAAAGTGATCACCAGAACTTTAAAAAGAATCCTAAATTTTATGGAGAGCCAGTGTAAAGCAGCCAGAATTGGTGTCATATGGGACCTTGTAGGGGACGTGGTGAGAAGCCTCGCAGCAGCATTCTGGACTATTTGTAAAAAATCCTGAGATATTTGTTTAAGCAGAGGAATAATGAGTTACAGTAGTCAAGACGAGATGAAATAAATCCACGTATGACCATTTCCATTTCACTTTGAGACATATGTTTAAGACAAGCCATACTGCGCAGATGATAAAAACAAGTTTGTACAAGACAGCTAACATGCTTCTCCAAGGTGAATGCCTGATCAAAAGTAACACACAGATTTCTCACAGTGGGGCAAACAGAAGATGAAAGGGGTCCAAGATTTTGGATTACTGTAGGAACAAAGTACATCTCATCTCAGTACATCTGCACATCTCATTACCATCCTCATAGTCATCACTACATTGTGTTTGTGTACTAAAAGAGAAATAAATTCCTTGTTACTAAAACCGATAGTATAGTTTCGCTAACTCATAATACAAGACATTCTGGAGGTTATAGTAGACGTGGCGTGGCAGGTATTTGACTTGAAACAACTTAAATCTGCACATTTCGACTTTTTTCTCAAAATAGTATTTTGACTTTTTTCTTGAAATTTTGACTTTATTCTCGAAACAGTATTTCAACTTTTTTCTCGAAATTTTGACTTTATTCTCGAAACAGTATTTCAACTTTTTCCTCGAAATTTTGACTTTATTCTCGAAATAGATTTTTGACTTTATTCCGAAATTTTGACTTTATTCTCAAAATGCACAATTAATTTTTTTTCTCAATGTGGCCCTAATACTTCTTCGTAGTAAACTGCTCAGGTATCAACAGTGAATGTGTCCATTTTCTCTCCATCTCTTTTTGTTACTGTAGTGTCTGAAATGCCTATGTGAAACTGCACGTATCTTGTCTCCTAAAGGTGTAAGAAAATTCCAGCAAGGGGCCTCTCAGTTTGGGAGCTCATCTTCACTGTTTATCTTTACCAAATATGGAAAGCTGTAAAACTGGGGGTCTCTGAGCCCCTCCAAGAACTGGTAGAAACCAGACTAGGTGTGACAACGTGTGTACCAGATGTTAAAGTATATATAAGGCTGTAGCTTTCTTTGTTCGGTGTGCAGAAGATCTTTGGCTTTCTCTCACCCAGATGTCTCGAGCGTCTGTTTTGACACTGTCTTTTTTTGTAATAAATCTTATGTTATTCTATAAAGACTGTGTTGACCAAGAATTCCTTCAAACATAACATCATGGCATCAAGATCAAGAAACCACAGTTACCTCATCACTGCTAGCGCCTGCAGGTGAAGTCGAGGCTTCTGCTTTACTTTGAGAGCATGGGAAATCTCTAGTGGTGGCCAAAGTACTGACATTCTGTACTTAAGTAGAAGTACAAGTACTTGTGTTAAAAACTACTCTGGTAAAAGTTGAAGTACTGGTTCAACTTCTGTACTCAAGTAAAAGTAAAAAAGTACAGGCTCTGAAATCTACTCAAAGTAAGAAAGTAAAAGTAGCTCCTTGGAGGACGTTTCTACCTCTTTCTTACCTCTTTCTCCATCTGAGTGAAGTTATCGCTCATTGTTTGCTCTCCCTTAAAATACAGCAGCTGTTCTTTTAGCTAGCAGAAACACTGTGTAACAAACTGCAGACACTTTTTTTTTGTCCTTTACGTTTTCTGTCATTTATTTTCCTCACCAGTCCGGCGTGCAGCCTCTATGTAAAGCGCAACTTCCTCTTGCTCTTTCCGGTCTCCGAGCGAGCGTTGCAGGAGCCTCTCCCTCTACCGTGTGGGGTGTCTGTTCCCTCCCTCCGACCCTGTTGTTGCGACTTCCAAGAAAAAACCCGCTCGCAATCAGCAGCCGGCTCCCGCACTGACTGGAAATGCAGACGTTTCTCAGACGCATCAAACCTCAAGTAACGAGCTTGTTTTGAAAATGTAAGAAGTAGAAAGTACAGATACTTGTGTAAAAATGTAGTGAGTAAAAGTAAAAAGTAGTCAGCAAAATAAATACTCAAGTAAAGTACAGATACCTGAAAAATCTACTTAAGATCTGTCAAATCTGTCAAGATCATATTTTTTCCTCTGAGATTCGAGTCGTGTATTCATATAAGCTGCTTGTATTGGTGAAGCATGTTATCTTTCAAAACCAATCACATACATATAGAAAATCAATGATGTTAAAGACATTTCCAGTTCCCACAGTCCCTAAATGCAACAGCTGGTACTATGTTGTTCAGTAACTGTGTTGAGCTGTCAGTCATGATTCCACACCCCCGTCATCTGAGGCTCCGCCCCCCACGCCAAAACAGGGCCAAAAGTTTGAACTCGAAAAAAAAAAATCTGAAACTCCAAAAAAACCTCTGAAAGTGCAAAAAAAAAACCTTGAATCTGAAAAATAGTTTTGATTTTTTTTTTTTCCAGTTTCACATCTTTTTTTTTCAGTTGCAAAACTTTTTTCATTTTTAAACTTTTTTTTTTTTTCATGACAAAGGTTCACAAGACAGAAGCTCACAGCCTTATTGGAAAAAGGGACAAAAGCTGTAAACTTCCAAAAGTATATTTCCAACTACCGTATTAAGGCGCACCGCATTATAAGGCGCACTATCAGTGAGCGGGTCTATTTTCATACATAAGGGTTAAAAGGCGCATGATAAAATATATGTAGAACGAAACAAAAGCGTCAGGTAAGTTGAACTTTATTCAACTCATTCACAATAACTGAGAATATTGTTCAGTTGCAACAAATGCAGAAAAATACACACAGCCCTTTACAAATCCTGTGCACCAGTATATTTACAGATATAAGCCAAAAAAAAAAAGGAAATCCCTTTTTGACACAACACCGGAAACCTGAAAACTCTGCTGTCACCGTGTTTTGTGTACATACAGCGCTCTTACTGCGTCCCTTCATATGCTGTGGCATCGCCCGGACCTCTCTTTGGCACAGAGGGGGACAGCGCATACACACCTGGAGTTTTGTTGCACAAAAGTTGGCAACAGTGCCGGCCGCCCATCGCCAGATTACGCATAAATATACGGGCCAGCATAGATCAAAATAGGCCAAATCCATCATTGTTTACTACGGTTTATTGCGTATGGATTCCATTTTTGGAGCAATGCTTTCAATTCTTGTTGAATTTATCTCGGGCGGCTTCGGCTGCTTTCCACACCTGCTGTGCTGCACTCACAGGTTGTTCCTGTCTAATATCATCAGTAGAGCCATTTTGTGAATCGATGATGGCTTATTTTAGAGAATTCAATGAAGCCTTTGAACTGATCGGCCAGACCGGAGGCCATATCACTGCAGACCATGGCAATGATGCAGTGGTGTGGATACCTTGGGCATCGGCGGTCAGTCGGCAGCGCTAAAATTACACAGACCGACCGACATTTTTTAACTGGGTGTTACTCTCCTCCCCCCGTCGTACGCTTTGTACGCTCTGGAAAATGTCGACATTTGTGAAGCCTCCCTTACTGAAGTCGCACTAAAACATTTTGAAAGATTTTTGAGCACAGTGTACCACATACAATTGGTTAAAGGTCAGTAAGCACAACAAGAAATCATAAATAAGGCGCACTGGATTATAAGGTGCACTGCCGATTTTTGAGAAAATTTGAGGATTTTAAGTGCGCCTTATAGTCCGAAAAATACGGTAGATAATTCCAATTTATAAATTGGAATGATTTCTTGTGAATTTAATCGTTTGAATGTTTCACTGTATAATAATTCATGTGTTGTCACATTGTAATGGGAAAAGGCTTAAAAGATGATAATGTAAATCTGATTATATATATATCTCAAAATAAAAATATGTTGGTTACAATTGTTGGGAGGGGTAGACCACTGGTGAGTACTGGTCACCACTGGTGAGTACGTGATTTGCATTTGTATGACTCACAGAAACCTCCTTTACGTATAAAAGCCTGCCCTAGACCTGAGAAGAGGGGGGAGCTGGGGGAACACTGACACACAAAGTCCACGGCAGTTCCCTACAGTTTACTGTTCTGACCAAAGCCTCCTGCTGAGAGCCTTAAATCTCAAGGTGTGTGGCAATATTACATACCAGTAACTGTCGAAAAACCCACTTTTCATGCAGTGTATGTCGCCTATGTCTCGGACCGGCACTGTCTATAATTATTGTAGGGTCTTTACCTTACACTATAAAGTGCCTTGAGGTGACTGTTGTGATTTGGCACTATATAAATAAAATGGAATTGAATAGAACTGGCTACTCATTTCAGACTCAATTCAGTTTTAAATTATTCTCCTCACATACAAAGTCCCGAAAATCTATGCCCCATCATATCACAAAGAATTCATACACCATGTTATTCCAATAGAGGGCTATATTCTCAGTGGGTGGTGTAATTATACAGTATTTTACACGTTGTTGAATTTACGTAACTTTAACATTTGAGAAAGATCTTTAAACAAAGACACTGATCAGGAACCTTTCATTTCTACAGGAGTCTCAGTCACTGTGGTCTGTTGCAAGCTAAACCTAGCTAAACTGGTCTCAGCCACAGAAATACCGGCAACCACATCAAACAAATTCTAAACACAGCATGAGTGAAATAATGAACAGAACACGACCAAAGTTACTGAAAGGATTTGTTGAAGTTGAAGATGAACAGCTCCCTGAGTATTTGCTCTTGTTGTGTACTTGGAAAAATCAATCGCAAATAATTAATTCTATCAATTATCTACAAAAAAAGGGTGCAGATAGCTGAATAGAAGTTAGTCACCCCTGTTCGTGTACCAAAGTGTACTGACTTTCTTCATTTTGGCAGGTCCCAGAATCAAGCTTCCCAGCTTATTAGCTCATCTTAAGTCCAGTCCAAATCAGCTGATGGTTCAGCAATAAATCTTCTACCTATCCTACTGGCAAGTCTTGTTTTTTCAGTTGACTCAGAAACAAAAGATTTACAAAAACAAAATGCAGCATCTACAGTCCTGATGAGATCATATAGTAACAATAACAAAAAAATAAATAAATACATTTTTCAGTGACATATTTACTAAATGTGATGTGGAACTCTCATAGGAGAAAACCTGAGGTAAAAGGACATTTAGAATATTAATACATAAACACTCAATGCGTTCAAACATGTGACTTGCTTAAAATATGTGTGAGGTCAATAAACCTTTGGTAAAACAAAACTGAACCAAGTGGGACACACCTAATGTATGAAACAAAAGAATGCACTAAAGATACCAGGTACAGCAGACAAACACAACAGCGTGACTTTAAAAAATTAAAAAAGACTCAGTGATTGAGTGATTGTTTAACAAGTTCTTCTTCATTTTACACCACAGTCTTCCTTGTCACATGTTTTGACTTGTCTTTCCTTGTTGTGCAACCAGCAGTGGCGGCACCGGGGGGGGATAGGGGGTGCTATAGCTCCCCCTAGAAAAGTCATAGCACCCCTGTAGCACCCCCAAGAAAATAGCTTGTGTCTGTGTGTGCTGAGAACTGAAAGAACAAATGATCCTTCATAGCACCCTCAGCAAAATGCTTAGCCCCCCCTTAGCACCTGCAGAAAAATATTTCTGGAGCCGCCACTGGCAACCAGCCACAACTTAGTGATACTCTGAAGAATATTATTATGGTCATTTTATATACTGACACAAATTGGAAAGAAAGCAGAAATTGTTGTGAGAAATTGTAGGAAACAACGGGTAGAAATAAAAAAAAAGCAGAGAAAAGATGTTTTCACTGCAGGTGTGAAACAACAGAATGATTACAGCACCAAAAATGTTAGTTTTACTCCTTATTTTCTGAGTGATAACTGTTTAAATATTGTGTTAGCAACAAAGTAGGCTGTAAGGGAGTATGATTTGATATCAGTGTTTAATAAATAACTAGTATCACAACCCAGCTCAAAGTATGTGACAAAAAGAGAGAGACTGCACATAGTTTTAGGATGCTGTTAAATGGTTTAATTAAATAAAATAAAGAAACCAAAGATGAAGCCATCATGTATGCAATGTCTGAGTGCAGGGTAAATGTATGAGTGAGTGAGTGAGTGAGTGTGTGCATGCAAAAACACAAAAGAGCCAGTCAACATGAGGACAGGACAGGAGCATAAAAAAATGGGACCCCAAAAAGTTCTGGCGGGGCTGCTCTATGGCACAATGAGCCCCATCTGCTCAGGTGTGCTGCAGCTTAAATTGAATCAGCTCCACTCACAAATGACCTGAAAGAGACACACAGGCAACAAAGAAAACAAGGCCAGCTGGTCATCTCACTAGTAAGCACTGAAAGACAGAAAGAAACTGATGTGACTGAAGTTTGAGAACTTGCAAAATGAATAGCAATGAAAAAATGTTCTTGACACGATCATGATTGCATCTCTTTCTCTCTGCCATAAATTCCACTGTATTATTGAACAAAGGGAATGAATGAGAGAAGAATGAGAGACTGAAGAAAACTGTATGAAATGAAGAATTTGTTCAGTGATCACTTCTGAGAACTGAGAGTTTCACTGTGTTTTGAGCCCAGCCATATATTATCAAAGCTTTCACATGCAGCTTTGGTTTTATGAAGCCTGATGCAAAAACAGATTTTATGCTTAAGTTAGATTTGCTGTTCCAATTTAGCAAACCATCTTAAGTTTATAAGCTTCACATAAGGAGCTAGTTTAATAATAATCTAGTCATCGAGAGTAGCAGGAAAGACCTCTTCAAACAAAAAATGATTGATTTCTAAATGACCCAGGGATGTTGCAGTGAGACAAGTGATGTATGTATTTCAATAGAAAAAAGTTCATCTCCATCTCATCCTGAGACACACGAGGCCCAAGTTTAGTAATATCCTTTCACTACTGTTTTGAGCTTCTGGTACCCCAGGTGCAATCTCCAGAGAGATATCGAGATGATTCTGTAACCAGTGGCAATCCCATATTTCCACAGTCTCAGCCTGAACTCTATCCTGCCAGATTACAATGCTTGCCCACACAGAGCCCCTTCATCAATCAATACAAGGGATAGCCTGTTTTGAGACAAACACAAAATACACTTTCAGCATCAAATTTTCTTTTTTAACTTAAATTATAATGCTAAACCTCAATCTCAAATATTTCAGTCCTGATTGATTTGGCAATATGTAATTAGTAGTTGGAATAGGAAATTTTGTTAAATACCACAGCTCACAGAATTTAGGAGCAACAAAACAGTTTTCAGTTTCCTGACTGGGAAGCAGAGCCTTCAGCTTTCAGAGCCCTCTTCTGTGGAACCAGCTAAAGAGAAAGACGTCATCTCTACTTTGAGAATTAGGCTTAAAACTTTCCTTTTTAATAAACCTTATAGTTAGGGCTGATCAGGTGACCCTGAACCATCCTCTAGTTATGCTGCTATCAGCTCAGGCTGCTGGGGGCACTGTCTTGGCCCTTGTCCCATGCTTTGTGTTTAAAACATCACCTCTTGTTGTTATCTATAGTGTTGTGTTTAGATTTCCGTTTCATCATGTTCACTTCCTGTTATATTTTGGCAGTTCCTTGTCCTGTGTGCTTTGTGTTTAAGGTCTCAGTGTTGTTTAGTTCTTTGTTGCGTTGTTGCCTGTGTTCCTCCCAGCTGTGTGTTCCCCTGTTTTGGTATTTTGCCCTTTTCAGCCTTGGTTGAGATTTAGTTTTTGGATTTTGAGTTTTGTACCTTTTGAGCCTCCAGCAAATAAAGTTGTTTTGAGTTTAGTTCTGCCTCATGCATCCTGCATTTGGGTCCACCCCTGCCAGCTACACAGCCTAACTGTGGCTGCTTGTCCATTTCTTACATCGCTTCCACTTTCCCACACTGTCCAACTCAATGCTGACTTCATCGCTTCTAGTCCAGTCATCTTTCTCCGCCCAAGCTTCTGTCTTTGTCTTTGCCACCACCAGCGACTAGACTCCGGGGGGTCCTGCCCTAATTTCTGTCTCTGTGGGATTTCATTCTGGTCAATGGGCCACCAGTGTTTAATCAGCAAATACCTAATTGAATTGCATATCAATAAATCATATTCAATTCCTCCTAATTGTCTCTCCTTATTGAACATTTGTAGAGGGACCTGCTGCTGTTAGTACTTCTTTCTGTCTGTTTCTGAAAGTAACTTGTGAAGTTGTGTTGAGTAATTTTGATAGCTATCGCATATCTGACAATGGCTCAACTGTCGATAGCTAAACCATTCTTAACCTGTTAGTTATGTGTAGAGGTGGAAAATAATGAAGTACAAATACTTTGTTACTGTACTTTTATTTTTCAAGTATCTGTAATTTACTTGAGTATTTATTTTGACTACATTTATTCCCTACATTTTTACACAAATATCTGTGCTTCTACTCTTTACATTTTTAAAGCAGACTTGTTACTTTAAGTTTAACATGTCTGAGAGAAGTTTGCATTCCTGTTCACTGTGTCGTCAAACATCAAATGATCTGAGCCTAAATGGCAGAACAATAACACATAGACAATCCTGCAGGTGTATTCTCCATCACCGGGGCTTATTGCATACAAAGAGATTAAAGTGGCAAAACCTGTCACGGTGGGGGCTGTGTGCTGTGAGGGGTGGATCCAAATGCAGGACACAACGGAGACTTAACTAAAACTGCTTTGTTTCAGAAACTCGAATGATACAAAAACCCGAAATCTCAACCAAGGCAAAAAAATAAACTGGAAGCCTGGGAGAAAAGTCAAAAACCAAAACTCTAAACTAGAAAAACACACAGCGATAGGGGAAACACTGGGGAAACAATGAAGACAACGCAAACACGAACAGAGGAAAACTAAGGGCTTAAATACACACAAGGGGATTAGGGCAAGTGAAAACAACAGGGGACGACAGGTGAACCAAATGAACCTAATGACAAAAGGGAAGAAAAACTAAACAAAGCACAGGGAACACGAGACTGTCAAAATAAAACAGGAAGTGACTAAACATAACAGACGCAGACCTAACACAGAAAACTTGACAAAGAGAAGATTACACAAAAAACAACAAGGGAAACCAAACAGCGTATTCAAACAACAAACTAAGAAACTAAACGATAAGAAACACTAAGAAACATAAACTGAAAAGTACAACAAAAGAAGGCTACACAAAAGAAACTCAAAACACTGGGCCACGGGTCTAAATTTGATTATATATATCTCAAAATAAAAATATGTTGGTTACAACTGTTAGGAGGGGTAGAGCACTGGTGAGTACTTGATTTGCATTTGTATGACTCACAGAAACCTCCTTTACATATGAAAGCCTGCTCTAGACCTGAGGAGAGGGGGGAGCTGGGGGAACACTGACACAGAAAGTCCACGGCAGTTCCCTACAGTTTTCTGTTCTGACCAAAGCCTCCTGCTGAGAGCCTTAAATCTCAAGGTGCGTGGCAATATTACATACCAGTAACTGTCGAAAAACCCACTTTTCATGCAGTGTATGTCGCCTATGTCTCGGGCCGGCACTGTCTGTAATTACTGTAGGGTCTTTAACTTACACTATAAAGTGCCTTGAGGTGACTGTTGTGATTTGGCACTATATAAATGAAATTGAATTGAATAGAACTGGCTACTCATTTCAGACTCAATTCAGTTTTAAATTATTCTCCTCACATACAAAGTCCCGAAAATCTATGCCCCATCATATCACAAAGAATTCATACACCATGTTATTCCAATAGAGGGCTATATTCTCAGAGGGTGGTGTAATTATACAGTATTTTATGCGTTGTTGAATTTACGTAACTTTAACATTTGAAAAAGATCTTTAAACAAAGACACTGATCAGGAACCTTTCATTTCTACAGGAGTCTCAGTCACTGTGGTCTGTAGCAAGCTAAACCTAGCTAAACTGGTCTCAGCCACAGGAATACCGGCAACCACATCAAACAAATTCTAAACACAGCATGAGTGAAATAATGAACAGAACACGACCAAAGTTACTGAAAGGATTTGTTGAAGTTGAAGATGAACAGCTCCCTGAGTATTTGCTCTTGTTGTGTACTTGGAAAAATCAATCGCAAATAATTAATTCTATCAATTATCTACAAAAAAAGGGTGCAGATAGCTGAATAGAAGTTAGTCACCCCTGTTCGTGTACCAAAGTGTACTGACTTTCTTCATTTTGGCAGGTCCCAGAATCAAGCTTCCCAGCTTATTAGCTCATCTTAAGTCCAGTCCAAATCAGCTGATGGTTCAGCAATAAATCTTCTACCTATCCTACTGGCAAGTCTTGTTTTTTCAGTTGACTCAGAAACAAAAGATTTACAAAAACAAAATGCAGCATCTACAGTCCTGATGAGATCATATAGTAACAATAACAAAAAAATAAATAAATACATTTTTCAGTGACATATTTACTAAATGTGATGTGGAACTCTCATAGGAGAAAACCTGAGGTAAAAGGACATTTAGAATATTAATACATAAACACTCAATGCGTTCAAACATGTGACTTGCTTAAAATATGTGTGAGGTCAATAAACCTTTGGTAAAACAAAACTGAACCAAGTGGGACACACCTAATGTATGAAACAAAAGAATGCACTAAAGATACCAGGTACAGCAGACAAACACAACAGCCTGACTTTAAAAAATTAAAAAAGACTCAGTGATTGAGTGATTGTTTAACAAGTTCTTCTTCATTTTACACCACAGTCTTCCTTGTCACATGTTTTGACTTGTCTTTCCTTGTTGTGCAACCAGCAGTGGCGGCACCGGGGGGGGATAGGGGGTGCTATAGCTCCCCCTAGAAAAGTCATAGCACCCCTGTAGCACCCCCAAGAAAATAGCTTGTGTCTGTGTGTGCTGAGAACTGAAAGAACAAATGATCCTTCATAGCACCCTCAGCAAAATGCTTAGCCCCCCCTTAGCACCTGCAGAAAAATATTTCTGAAGCCGCCGCCACTGGCAACCAGCCACAACTTAGTGATACTCTGAAGAATATTATTATGGTCATTTTATATACTGACACAAATTGGAAAGAAAGCAGAAATTGTTGTGAGAAATTGTAGGAAACAACGGGTAGAAATAAAAAAAAAGCAGAGAAAAGATGTTTTCACTGCAGGTGTGAAACAACAGAATGATTACAGCACCAAAAATTGTAGTTTTACTCCTTATTTTCTGAGTGATAACTGTTTAAATATTGTGTTAGTAACAAAGTAAGCTGTAAGGGAGTATGATTTGATATCAGTGTTTAATAAATAACTAGTATCACAACCCAGCTCAAAGTATGTGACAAAAAGAGAGAGACTGCACATAGTTTTAGGATGCTGTTAAATGGTTTAATTAAATAAAATAAAGAAACCAAAGATGAAGCCATCATGTATGCAATGTCTGAGTGCAGGGTAAATGTATGAGTGAGTGAGTGAGTGAGTGTGTGCATGCAAAAACACAAAAGAGCCAGTCAACATGAGGACAGGACAGGAGCATAAAAAAATGGGACCCCAAAAAGTTCTGGCGGGGCTGCTCTATGGCACAATGAGCCCCATCTGCTCAGGTGTGCTGCAGCTTAAATTGAATCAGCTCCACTCACAAATGACCTGAAAGAGACACACAGGCAACAAAGAAAACAAGGCCAGCTGGTCATCTCACTAGTAAGCACTGAAAGACAGAAAGAAACTGATGTGACTGAAGTTTGAGAACTTGCAAAATGAATAGCAATGAAAAAATGTTCTTGACACGATCATGATTGCATCTCTTTCTCTCTGCCATAAATTCCACTGTATTATTGAACAAAGGGAATGAATGAGAGAAGAATGAGAGACTGAAGAAAACTGTATGAAATGAAGAATTTGTTCAGTGATCACTTCTGAGAACTGAGAGTTTCACTGTGTTTTGAGCCCAGCCATATATTATCAAAGCTTTCACATGCAGCTTTGGTTTTATGAAGCCTGATGCAAAAACAGATTTTATGCTTAAGTTAGATTTGCTGTTCCAATTTAGCAAACCATCTTAAGTTTATAAGCTTCACATAAGGAGCTAGTTTAATAATAATCTAGTCATCGAGAGTAGCAGGAAAGACCTCTTCAAACAAAAAATGATTGATTTCTAAATGACCCAGGGATGTTGCAGTGAGACAAGTGATGTATGTATTTCAATAGAAAAAGTTTCATCTCCATCTCATCCTGAGACACACGAGGCCCAAGTTTAGTAATATCCTTTCACTACTGTTTTGAGCTTCTGGTACCCCAGGTGCAATCTCCAGAGAGATATCGAGATGATTCTGTAACCAGTGGCAATCCCATATTTCCACAGTCTCAGCCTGAACTCTATCCTGCCAGATTACAATGCTTGCCCACACAGAGCCCCTTCATCAATCAATACAAGGGATAGCCTGTTTTGAGACAAACACAAAATACACTTTCAGCATCAAATTTTCTTTTTTAACTTAAATTATAATGCTAAACCTCAATCTCAAATATTTCAGTCCTGATTGATTTGGCAATATGTAATTAGTAGTTGGAATAGGAAATTTTGTTAAATACCACAGCTCACAGAATTTAGGAGCAACAAAACAGTTTTCAGTTTCCTGACTGGGAAGCAGAGCCTTCAGCTTTCAGAGCCCTCTTCTGTGGAACCAGCTAAAGAGAAAGACGTCATCTCTACTTTGAGAATTAGGCTTAAAACTTTCCTTTTTAATAAACCTTATAGTTAGGGCTGATCAGGTGACCCTGAACCATCCTCTAGTTATGCTGCTATCAGCTCAGGCTGCTGGGGGCACTGTCTTGGCCCTTGTCCCATGCTTTGTGTTTAAAACATCACCTCTTGTTGTTATCTATAGTGTTGTGTTTAGATTTCCGTTTCATCATGTTCACTTCCTGTTATATTTTGGCAGTTCCTTGTCCTGTGTGCTTTGTGTTTAAGGTCTCAGTGTTGTTTAGTTCTTTGTTGCGTTGTTGCCTGTGTTCCTCCCAGCTGTGTGTTCCCCTGTTTTGGTATTTTGCCCTTTTCAGCCTTGGTTGAGATTTAGTTTTTGGATTTTGAGTTTTGTACCTTTTGAGCCTCCAGCAAATAAAGTTGTTTTGAGTTTAGTTCTGCCTCATGCGCCCTGCATTTGGGTCCACCCCTGCCAGCTACACAGCCTAACTGTGGCTGCTTGTCCATTTCTTACATCGCTTCCACTTTCCCACACTGTCCAACTCAATGCTGACTTCATCGCTTCTAGTCCAGTCATCTTTCTCCGCCCAAGCTTCTGTCTTTGTCTTTGCCACCACCAGCGACTAGACTCCGGGGGGTCCTGCCCTAATTTCTGTCTCTGTGGGATTTCATTCTGGTCAATGGGCCACCAGTGTTTAATCAGCAAATAACTAATTGAATTGCATATCAATAAATCATATTCAATTCCTCCTAATTGTCTCTCCTTATTGAACATTTGTAGAGGGACCTGCTGCTGTTAGTACTTCTTTCTGTCTGTTTCTGAAAGTAACTTGTGAAGTTGTGTTGAGTAATTTTGATAGCTATCGCATATCTGACAATGGCTCAACTGTCGATAGCTAAACCATTCTTAACCTGTTAGTTATGTGTAGAGGTGGAAAATAATGAAGTACAAATACTTTGTTACTGTACTTTTATTTTTCAAGTATCTGTAATTTACTTGAGTATTTATTTTGACTACATTTATTCCCTACATTTTTACACAAATATCTGTGCTTCTACTCTTTACATTTTTAAAGCAGACTTGTTACTTTAAGTTTAACATGTCTGAGAGAACTTTGCTTTTCTGTTCACTGTGTCTGTCAAACATCAAATGATCTGAGCCTAAATGGCAGAACAATAACACATAGACAATCCTGCAGGTGTATTCTCCATCACCGGGGCTTACTGTACTGCATACAAAGAGATTAAAGTGGCAAAACCTGTCACGGTGGGGGCTGTGTGCTGTGAGGGGTGGATCCAAATGCAGGACACAACGGAGACTTAACTAAAACTGCTTTGTTTCAGAAACTCGAATGATACAAAAACCCGAAATCTCAACCAAGGCAAAAAAATAAACTGGAAGCCTGGGAGAAAAGTCAAAAACCAAAACTCTAAACTAGAAAAACACACAGCGATAGGGGAAACACTGGGGAAACAATGAAGACAACGCAAACACGAACAGAGGAAAACTAAGGGCTTAAATACACACAAGGGGATTAGGGCAAGTGAAAACAACAGGGGACGACAGGTGAACCAAATGAACCTAATGACAAAAGGGAAGAAAAACTAAACAAAGCACAGGGAACACGAGACTGTCAAAATAAAACAGGAAGTGACTAAACATAACAGACGCAGACCTAACACAGAAAACTTGACAAAGAGAAGATTACACAAAAAACAACAAGGGAAACCAAACAGCGTATTCAAACAACAAACTAAGAAACTAAACGATAAGAAACACTAAGAAACATAAACTGAAAAGTACAACAAAAGAAGGCTACACAAAAGAAACTCAAAACACTGGGCCACGGGTCTAAATTTGATTATATATATCTCAAAATAAAAATATGTTGGTTACAACTGTTAGGAGGGGTAGAGCACTGGTGAGTACTTGATTTGCATTTGTATGACTCACAGAAACCTCCTTTACATATGAAAGCCTGCTCTAGACCTGAGGAGAGGGGGGAGCTGGGGGAACACTGACACAGAAAGTCCACGGCAGTTCCCTACAGTTTTCTGTTCTGACCAAAGCCTCCTGCTGAGAGCCTTAAATCTCAAGGTGCGTGGCAATATTACATACCAGTAACTGTCGAAAAACCCACTTTTCATGCAGTGTATGTCGCCTATGTCTCGGGCCGGCACTGTCTGTAATTACTGTAGGGTCTTTAACTTACACTATAAAGTGCCTTGAGGTGACTGTTGTGATTTGGCACTATATAAATGAAATTGAATTGAATAGAACTGGCTACTCATTTCAGACTCAATTCAGTTTTAAATTATTCTCCTCACATACAAAGTCCCGAAAATCTATGCCCCATCATATCACAAAGAATTCATACACCATGTTATTCCAATAGAGGGCTATATTCTCAGTGGGTGGTGTAATTATACAGTATTTTATGCGTTGTTGAATTTACGTAACTTTAACATTTGAAAAAGATCTTTAAACAAAGACACTGATCAGGAACCTTTCATTTCTACAGGAGTCTCAGTCACTGTGGTCTGTAGCAAGCTAAACCTAGCTAAACTGGTCTCAGCCACAGGAATACCGGCAACCACATCAAACAAATTCTAAACACAGCATGAGTGAAATAATGAACAGAACACGACCAAAGTTACTGAAAGGATTTGAAGTTGAAGATGAACAGCTCCCTGAGTATTTGCTCTTGTTGTGTACTTGGAAAAATCAATCGCAAATAATTAATTCTATCAATTATCTACAAAAAAAGGGTGCAGATAGCTGAATAGAAGTTAGTCACCCCTGTTCGTGTACCAAAGTGTACTGACTTTCTTCATTTTGGCAGGTCCCAGAATCAAGCTTCCCAGCTTATTAGCTCATCTTAAGTCCAGTCCAAATCAGCTGATGGTTCAGCAATAAATCTTCTACCTATCCTACTGGCAAGTCTTGTTTTTTCAGTTGACTCAGAAACAAAAGATTTACAAAAACAAAATGCAGCATCTACAGTCCTGATGAGATCATATAGTAACAATAACAAAAAAATAAATAAATACATTTTTCAGTGACATATTTACTAAATGTGATGTGGAACTCTCATAGGAGAAAACCTGAGGTAAAAGGACATTTAGAATATTAATACATAAACACTCAATGCGTTCAAACATGTGACTTGCTTAAAATATGTGTGAGGTCAATAAACCTTTGGTAAAACAAAACTGAACCAAGTGGGACACACCTAATGTATGAAACAAAAGAATGCACTAAAGATACCAGGTACAGCAGACAAACACAACAGCCTGACTTTAAAAAATTAAAAAAGACTCAGTGATTGAGTGATTGTTTAACAAGTTCTTCTTCATTTTACACCACAGTCTTCCTTGTCACATGTTTTGACTTGTCTTTCCTTGTTGTGCAACCAGCAGCGGCGGCACCAGGGGGGGGATAGGGGGTGCTATAGCTCCCCCTAGAAAAGTCATAGCACCCCTGTAGCACCCCCAAGAAAATAGCTTGTGTCTGTGTGTGTTGAGAACTGAAAGAACAAATGATCCTTCATAGCACCCTCAGCAAAATGCTTAGGGCCCCCTTAGCACCTGCAGAAAAATATTTCGGGAGCCGCCACTGGCAACCAGCCACAACTTAGTGATACTCTGAAGAATATTATTATGGTCATTTATATACTGACACAAATTGGAAAGAAAGCAGAAATTGTTGAGAGAAATTGTAGTAAACAATGGGTAGAAATAAAAAAAAGCAGAGAAAAGATGTTTTCACTGCAGGTGTGAAACAACAGAATGATTACAGCACCAAAAATTGTAGTTTTACTCCTTATTTTCTGAGTGATAACTCTTTTAATATTGTGTTAGTAACAAAGTAAGCTGTAAGGGAGTATGATTTGATATCAGTGTTTAATAAATAACTAGTCTCACAACCCAGCTCAAAGTATGTGACAAAAAGAGAGAGACTGCACATAGTTTTGGGATGCTGTTAAATGGTTTAATTAAATAAAATAAAGAAACCAAAGATGAAGCCATCATGTATGCAATGTCTGAGTGCAGGGTAAATGTATGAGTGAGTGAGTGAGTGAGTGTGTGCATGCAAAAACACAAAAGAGCCAGTCAACATGAGGACAGGAGCATAAAAAAATGGGACCCCAAAAAGTTCTGGTGGGGCTGCTCTATGGCACAATGAGCCCCATCTGCTCAGGTGTGCTGCAGTTTAAATTGAATCAGCTCCACTCACAAATGACCTGAAAGAGACACACAGGCAACAAAGAAAACAAGGCCAGCTGGTCATCTCACTAGTAAGCACTGAAAGACAGAAAGAAACTGACGTGACTGAAGTTTGAGAACTTGCAAAATGAATAGCAATGAAAAAATGTTCTTGACACGATCATGATTGCATCTCTTTCTCTCTGCCATAAATTCCACTATATTATTGAACAAAGGGAATGAATGAGAGAAGAATGAGAGACTGAAGAAAACTGTATGAAATGAAGAATTTGTTCAGTGATCACTTCTGAGAACTGAGAGTTTCACTGTGTTTTGAGCCCAGCCATATATTATCAAAGCTTTCACATGCAGCTTTGGTTTTATGAAGCCTGATGCAAAAACAGATTTTATGCTAAAGTTAGATTTGCTGTTCCAATTTAGCAAACCATCTTAAGTTTATAAGCTTCACATAAGGAGCTAGTTTAATAATAATCTAGTCATCGAGAGTAGCAGGAAAGACCTCTTCAAACAAAAAATGATTGATTTCTAAATGACCCAGGGATGTTGCAGTGAGACAAGTGATGTATGTATTTCAATAGAAAAAGTTCATCTCCATCTCATCCTGAGACACACGAGGCCCAAGTTTAGTAATATCCTTTCACTACTGTTTTGAGCTTCTGGTACCCCAGGTGCAATCTCCAGAGAGATATCGAGATGATTCTGTAACCAGTGGCAATCCCATATTTCCACAGTCTCAGCCTGAACTCTATCCTGCCAGATTACAATGCTTGCCCACACAGAGCCCCTTCATCAATCAATACAAGGGATAGCCTGTTTTGAGACAAACACAAAATACACTTTCAGCATCAAATTTTCTTTTTTAACTTAAATTATAATGCTAAACCTCAATCTCAAATATTTCAGTCCTGATTGATTTGGCAATATGTAATTAGTAGTTGGAATAGGAAATTTTGTTAAATACCACAGCTCACAGAATTTAGGAGCAACAAAACAGTTTTCAGTTTCCTGACTGGGAAGCAGAGCCTTCAGCTTTCAGAGCCCTCTTCTGTGGAACCAGCTAAAGAGAAAGACGCCATCTTTACTTTGAGAATTAGGCTTAAAACTTTCCTTTTTAATAAACCTTATAGTTAGGGCTGATCAGGTGACCCTGAACCATCCTCTAGTTATGCTGCTATCAGCTCAGGCTGCTGGGGGCACTGTCTTGGCCCTTGTCCCATGCTTTGTGTTTAAAACATCACCTCTTGTTGTTATCTATAGTGTTGTGTTTAGATTTCCGTTTCATCATGTTCACTTCCTGTTATATTTTGGCAGTTCCTTGTCCTGTGTGCTTTGTGTTTAAGGTCTCAGTGTTGTTTAGTTCTTTGTTGCGTTGTTGCCTGTGTTCCTCCCAGCTGTGTGTTCCCCTGTTTTGGTATTTTGCCCTTTTCAGCCTTGGTTGAGATTTAGTTTTTGGATTTTGAGTTTTGTACCTTTTGAGCCTCCAGCAAATAAAGTTGTTTTGAGTTTAGTTCTGCCTCATGCGCCCTGCATTTGGGTCCACCCCTGCCAGCTACACAGCCTAACTGTGGCTGCTTGTCCATTTCTTACATCGCTTCCACTTTCCCACACTGTCCAACTCAATGCTGACTTCATCGCTTCTAGTCCAGTCATCTTTCTCCGCCCAAGCTTCTGTCTTTGTCTTTGCCACCACCAGCGACTAGACTCCGGGGGGTCCTGCCCTAATTTCTGTCTCTGTGGGATTTCATTCTGGTCAATGGGCCACCAGTGTTTAATCAGCAAATAACTAATTGAATTGCATATCAATAAATCATATTCAATTCCTCCTAATTGTCTCTCCTTATTGAACATTTGTAGAGGGACCTGCTGCTGTTAGTACTTCTTTCTGTCTGTTTCTGAAAGTAACTTGTGAAGTTGTGTTGAGTAATTTTGATAGCTATCGCATATCTGACAATGGCTCAACTGTCGATAGCTAAACCATTCTTAACCTGTTAGTTATGTGTAGAGGTGGAAAATAATGAAGTACAAATACTTTGTTACTGTACTTTTATTTTTCAAGTATCTGTAATTTACTTGAGTATTTATTTTGACTACATTTATTCCCTACATTTTTACACAAATATCTGTGCTTCTACTCTTTACATTTTTAAAGCAGACTTGTTACTTTAAGTTTAACATGTCTGAGAGAAGTTTGCATTCCTGTTCACTGTGTCGTCAAACATCAAATGATCTGAGCCTAAATGGCAGAACAATAACACATAGACAATCCTGCAGGTGTATTCTCCATCACCGGGGCTTATTGCATACAAAGAGATTAAAGTGGCAAAACCTGTCACGGTGGGGGCTGTGTGCTGTGAGGGGTGGATCCAAATGCAGGACACAACGGAGACTTAACTAAAACTGCTTTGTTTCAGAAACTCGAATGATACAAAAACCCGAAATCTCAACCAAGGCAAAAAAATAAACTGGAAGCCTGGGAGAAAAGTCAAAAACCAAAACTCTAAACTAGAAAAACACACAGCGATAGGGGAAACACTGGGGAAACAATGAAGACAACGCAAACACGAACAGAGGAAAACTAAGGGCTTAAATACACACAAGGGGATTAGGGCAAGTGAAAACAACAGGGGACGACAGGTGAACCAAATGAACCTAATGACAAAAGGGAAGAAAAACTAAACAAAGCACAGGGAACACGAGACTGTCAAAATAAAACAGGAAGTGACTAAACATAACAGACGCAGACCTAACACAGAAAACTTGACAAAGAGAAGATTACACAAAAAACAACAAGGGAAACCAAACAGCGTATTCAAACAACAAACTAAGAAACTAAACGATAAGAAACACTAAGAAACATAAACTGAAAAGTACAACAAAAGAAGGCTACACAAAAGAAACTCAAAACACTGGGCCACGGGTCTAAATTTGATTATATATATCTCAAAATAAAAATATGTTGGTTACAACTGTTAGGAGGGGTAGAGCACTGGTGAGTACTTGATTTGCATTTGTATGACTCACAGAAACCTCCTTTACATATGAAAGCCTGCTCTAGACCTGAGGAGAGGGGGGAGCTGGGGGAACACTGACACAGAAAGTCCACGGCAGTTCCCTACAGTTTTCTGTTCTGACCAAAGCCTCCTGCTGAGAGCCTTAAATCTCAAGGTGCGTGGCAATATTACATACCAGTAACTGTCGAAAAACCCACTTTTCATGCAGTGTATGTCGCCTATGTCTCGGGCCGGCACTGTCTGTAATTACTGTAGGGTCTTTAACTTACACTATAAAGTGCCTTGAGGTGACTGTTGTGATTTGGCACTATATAAATGAAATTGAATTGAATAGAACTGGCTACTCATTTCAGACTCAATTCAGTTTTAAATTATTCTCCTCACATACAAAGTCCCGAAAATCTATGCCCCATCATATCACAAAGAATTCATACACCATGTTATTCCAATAGAGGGCTATATTCTCAGAGGGTGGTGTAATTATACAGTATTTTATGCGTTGTTGAATTTACGTAACTTTAACATTTGAAAAAGATCTTTAAACAAAGACACTGATCAGGAACCTTTCATTTCTACAGGAGTCTCAGTCACTGTGGTCTGTAGCAAGCTAAACCTAGCTAAACTGGTCTCAGCCACAGGAATACCGGCAACCACATCAAACAAATTCTAAACACAGCATGAGTGAAATAATGAACAGAACACGACCAAAGTTACTGAAAGGATTGTTGAAGTTGAAGATGAACAGCTCCCTGAGTATTTGCTCTTGTTGTGTACTTGGAAAAATCAATCGCAAATAATTAATTCTATCAATTATCTACAAAAAAAGGGTGCAGATAGCTGAATAGAAGTTAGTCACCCCTGTTCGTGTACCAAAGTGTACTGACTTTCTTCATTTTGGCAGGTCCCAGAATCAAGCTTCCCAGCTTATTAGCTCATCTTAAGTCCAGTCCAAATCAGCTGATGGTTCAGCAATAAATCTTCTACCTATCCTACTGGCAAGTCTTGTTTTTTCAGTTGACTCAGAAACAAAAGATTTACAAAAACAAAATGCAGCATCTACAGTCCTGATGAGATCATATAGTAACAATAACAAAAAAATAAATAAATACATTTTTCAGTGACATATTTACTAAATGTGATGTGGAACTCTCATAGGAGAAAACCTGAGGTAAAAGGACATTTAGAATATTAATACATAAACACTCAATGCGTTCAAACATGTGACTTGCTTAAAATATGTGTGAGGTCAATAAACCTTTGGTAAAACAAAACTGAACCAAGTGGGACACACCTAATGTATGAAACAAAAGAATGCACTAAAGATACCAGGTACAGCAGACAAACACAACAGCCTGACTTTAAAAAATTAAAAAAGACTCAGTGATTGAGTGATTGTTTAACAAGTTCTTCTTCATTTTACACCACAGTCTTCCTTGTCACATGTTTTGACTTGTCTTTCCTTGTTGTGCAACCAGCAGTGGCGGCACCGGGGGGGGATAGGGGGTGCTATAGCTCCCCCTAGAAAAGTCATAGCACCCCTGTAGCACCCCCAAGAAAATAGCTTGTGTCTGTGTGTGCTGAGAACTGAAAGAACAAATGATCCTTCATAGCACCCTCAGCAAAATGCTTAGCCCCCCCCTTAGCACCTGCAGAAAAATATTTCTGAAGCCGCCGCCACTGGCAACCAGCCACAACTTAGTGATACTCTGAAGAATATTATTATGGTCATTTTATATACTGACACAAATTGGAAAGAAAGCAGAAATTGTTGTGAGAAATTGTAGGAAACAACGGGTAGAAATAAAAAAAAAGCAGAGAAAAGATGTTTTCACTGCAGGTGTGAAACAACAGAATGATTACAGCACCAAAAATTGTAGTTTTACTCCTTATTTTCTGAGTGATAACTGTTTAAATATTGTGTTAGTAACAAAGTAAGCTGTAAGGGAGTATGATTTGATATCAGTGTTTAATAAATAACTAGTATCACAACCCAGCTCAAAGTATGTGACAAAAAGAGAGAGACTGCACATAGTTTTAGGATGCTGTTAAATGGTTTAATTAAATAAAATAAAGAAACCAAAGATGAAGCCATCATGTATGCAATGTCTGAGTGCAGGGTAAATGTATGAGTGAGTGAGTGAGTGAGTGTGTGCATGCAAAAACACAAAAGAGCCAGTCAACATGAGGACAGGACAGGAGCATAAAAAAATGGGACCCCAAAAAGTTCTGGCGGGGCTGCTCTATGGCACAATGAGCCCCATCTGCTCAGGTGTGCTGCAGCTTAAATTGAATCAGCTCCACTCACAAATGACCTGAAAGAGACACACAGGCAACAAAGAAAACAAGGCCAGCTGGTCATCTCACTAGTAAGCACTGAAAGACAGAAAGAAACTGATGTGACTGAAGTTTGAGAACTTGCAAAATGAATAGCAATGAAAAAATGTTCTTGACACGATCATGATTGCATCTCTTTCTCTCTGCCATAAATTCCACTGTATTATTGAACAAAGGGAATGAATGAGAGAAGAATGAGAGACTGAAGAAAACTGTATGAAATGAAGAATTTGTTCAGTGATCACTTCTGAGAACTGAGAGTTTCACTGTGTTTTGAGCCCAGCCATATATTATCAAAGCTTTCACATGCAGCTTTGGTTTTATGAAGCCTGATGCAAAAACAGATTTTATGCTTAAGTTAGATTTGCTGTTCCAATTTAGCAAACCATCTTAAGTTTATAAGCTTCACATAAGGAGCTAGTTTAATAATAATCTAGTCATCGAGAGTAGCAGGAAAGACCTCTTCAAACAAAAAATGATTGATTTCTAAATGACCCAGGGATGTTGCAGTGAGACAAGTGATGTATGTATTTCAATAGAAAAAGTTTCATCTCCATCTCATCCTGAGACACACGAGGCCCAAGTTTAGTAATATCCTTTCACT